>PVKY010001560.1:0-31209 GCA_004027775.1 Bradypus variegatus | reverse complement strand
TCTCTCTCTCTCTCTCTCTCTCTCTCTCTCTCTCTCTCTGTCTCTGTCTCTCTCTCTCTAACTGAGCCACCTTGGCAGGTGATCTCACTGCCCTTCCCCCTACTTGGAATCTGACTCCCAGGGGTGTAAATCTCCCTGGCAATGCAGGATATGCCTCCCAGGGATGAATCTGGACCCGGCATCGTGGGATTGAGAACATCTTCTTGACCAAAAGGGGGATGCGAAATGAAATAAAGTTTCAGTGGCTGGGAGATTTCAAATGGAGTTGAGAGGTCACTCTGGTGGACATTCTTCCGCACTATATAGATAGCACCTCTTAGGGTTTAACATATTGGAATAGCTATAAGTAAATACCTGAAACTATCAAACTCCAACCCAGTAGTCTGGACTCCTGAAGACGATTGTGTAACAATGTAGATTACAAGGGGTGATAGTGTGATTGTGAAAGCCTTGTGGATCACACTCCCTTTATCTAGTGTATGGATGGATGAGTAGAAAAATGAGGACAAAAATGAATGAAAAATGGGGTAGAATGGGGAGGATGATTTGGGTGTTCCTTTTTACTTTTATTTTTTATTCTTCTGATTCTTTCTGGTATAAGGAAATGTTCAGAGGTGGATTGTGGTGATGAATGCATAGCTATGTGATGGTACTGTGAATAGTTGATTGTACATCATGGATGATTGTATGGTATGTGAATATATTTCAATAAAACTGAATTTAATTAAAAAAAAAAAAGAGCCAGGGTACTCTCCCCACCTGGCCCTTGCCCCTGCTCTTCCCTCTGCCAGGAGCACCCTTTCCCCATCTTGAGTCTGGGCTTAGATAAATCTTTTGGGAAGGCATCCCTGCTTCCCAGCCCCACCCGACCCCCAATTTTGGGTAAAGCTTGCCTGCTAAAATTTTCCTTAGAGTCCCCACCCCTTTCTCAGAGCATCCCCTTTTGCCTCTGGGTCCCCAAGGGCTGTTTGCACATCTGCCCCCACCCCCACCCAGACAGTCAGTTCTCATTTCCCCAGCAGCTGGCACGGAGCAGGGTCTCTACAATCAGTTACTCAGGGTATCAGGCAGAGAGACCGGAATAGCATCCTTTCTTTAATTCATTCATCCATTTATTTAACATTTATGCCAGGCCCTTGCTAGGTGCTGGGGACACAAGAGTGAGCAAAACATGACTCCTGCCCTCACAGAGCATCCAGTCTAGCGATCGCATCAGTTAAATGTAAAATTGCAATGATTACCAGCACTACCAAAGAGAAGTACAGGGTCTCATGAGACTCTAGGAAAAAATTCTCAGAATCTTGGAAGTCCAGGAGGGCTTCCTGAGGAAGCGATCCTTGAGCAGAGAATTGACAGAGCGGCAGGAATTGACTAGGCAAAGAGAGGAGGGAGAATGTGCCAGGCAGAGGGAACAGTGTGCGCAAGTCTGAAAGACAAGCATGGTAAAGCAGGGAGCTTGTGGGGAGACAGTGATGTGAGATGAGGTTGGGAAGGTCAGGAGGAGCTAGAACGTGCAGGAGTTCATGGATAATGTTAAGGTTTGGGTCTTTATCCTAAGAGCAGTGGGGAGCCACGGAAGGGTGTTATGCAAAGGTGTGCCATCAGGTTGGTACCGTGTAAAGCTCAGACTCGCTTCTGTATAATGCAGGGACCAGAATCCAGCTGTCCTGACCCAGCCCCTCTTGTAATATCCACATTCTGCTGCCTCCCCCCACCCAGGGTCACTGCATCTCCAAGGACACCCCCCTCCCCGAGACATTCATCTGTCCATGCTCATTTGGCCCAGCCTGAGGGGGGGCTTTCCTGGGCATTGGACATGGCCATGGACTGCTGCCAGAGTCTCCTCTACTCCCTTGTCTCCAGCAGCCGGGCAAGCTGTGGGTGCCCAGATGCCAACCCTAGTGTGCCCTGAGTGCCAGTGTCCATGCCAGCACCTGCTGGTGCCCACTCCCTGCAAGCCTGTGGGGCCCAGCCATGCAGGGGTTCAGTCAGGGCCCAGCAGTTGTTCAGCAACACCATTTACTCCAGAGTACACACGTGCCGAAAGTGATGCCAGAGCCAAGCAAAGTTAAATCCTCCCAGTTGCCTTGGCTGCATAAATGCAACGAGAATAAACTGATTATGTTCTCTGGCTGCAGAACCTGTGAGCAAAAGTCTCCTGCAAAGAAACCGTGGCTCATAGCATGTCCACACTGGAGGGAATGGGATCATCTCCTTCGGCCCCTACTTTCACAGCAGGAATTGGAAGCTCAGAAATGTCCAGAGTCTTGCCCAAAGGCACTGTAGCTGGTGTGATGATGCTGAACTCCTCCCTCTGCCACCCCCTTCTCCCCAAGCAATCTAGGGGTGAGAGGGGGGATGAAGTTAATGCACTGTGGTTCGAAGTCTGGGACTGGGGATCAGACAACCCTAGGTTCAAGTCTTGCTTTTGTCACTTGTCCACTGTGTGCTCTTGGGCAAGTTACTTAACCTCTTAGGTCTTTGGTCATTTATGCTGCAGTATCCATTATGATTGCCACTAGCTGCATGTGGCTTTTTAAAATTGAAATTTAAATGAATTAAAATTAAATACAATTAAAAATTCAGTTCCTCAGTTGTACCAGCCATATTTCAAGGCTCATATGGCTCGTGGTTACTGCATTGGACAATGTAGTTAAAGAACATTTCCATCATTGCAAAATGCTCTGTTGGACAGCTTTAATCTATAAAATGGGGATACTGAGAAGACTTGCTTTATGGACGGTATTGAGAATTAAATGAGATCATGAATGTAAAGCCACCTGGCACATGGCCCAGTATATAATAAGTGCTTGACTAAGGTTGACTGTGACGGCGATGGTGTGGCAGGTTGGGGAAGTACTTTCCCAGGGTTCTGCTGTGTCCACCAGGAGAGGTGCTATGTCCAATAAGAAAGTCCTGGGACTGGGAATCAATAATTCTGGATTTACTCATTGATAAAAAGTTATTGATCATTCACTCTGGGTCAGACACTGTGATAGGTATGTGGAGTCACAAACTTGAACTGGACATGGCCTTTGTCCCCCAGGAGAGAGATCCACAAATAAAGAGTATATAATATTTAAAAAAAAACCAAGGGGAGTCAGAAACAAATGGAATAGCAAACCCTTGAGGGCTTCCCGGAGGAGGTGTCATTTGCTCTAGGTCTTGAAGGCTGAGTAGGATTTGAGCTGGGAAGGGCAGGAGAGCATCCCAGGCAAAGGGGAGGGAGCAGTGTGTGCCAACCTGTGAGGCATGGGAGACCCTGTGGGTTTTGGAAATGATGGACAGCTCAGACATGAGCACAGGCCCCTGTGCTCAGCAAATGCCAGTGACTGGAGTGACACTCATGACCAGGACCTCAGGCAGGTTTGCTTACCTCCCGTGCCACATGTCTGGTCAGATCCCACCCCTGTCTCCACCTCATGCCCCCAGCAAGCCTGGGAGCTACACGGTGATGGGGACATGAAAAACGCTTCCATCAAGATCAATCCCAGTCCAAACATCAGGTGGTCCAACTTCATGGCTCCGCTCCACGTCTCTCAAATAGGTTAATAATAGTAGCCACTTCGTTGGGTTGTATGAGGATTAAGTGAGATAGTACGTGCCAAGTGCTTAGAACAGCAGTAAGCATAAAGTGAAGACCATAGACGTGTTAGCTAACAATGTGGGGGTGGTGAGACGGACATCCTTGTTGCTGTTGGCTGACCTGTTTGATCATTTGAGGGGGTCTTAGAGGTCCCTAAAAGTCATGTCATTCAACCATGCATCACCTGCCTTAAAGGTTGTTTGAAGCCATAAACTACACAAACTAGGTGAATGCAAACTAGAGAGAGTGGTGCCCCAGGCTGCTGATTATAGCAGTATTGGGGTGGCAGATAGAATTGAGCCTCAGCTCCTGAGCTGATATGCTACATGCAGTGGTTTTGCTCTGAACAGTCTGGGCTCCATTTCCAGCATCCCAAAGAAGATGATTTTTCATAAGGGTTTAGAGAGATGAGTAGGAGTTTATCAGAGAGACCTGTTAGAGAACCATGTTATGTTGAGGTCCTATGCCTAATTAATTATATAATTCTCTGCCCCCCAGTTTCCTTATCTGCAAAAAGGGAGATTAGGTTGGATGGCATCCAAGGTCCTTTCCGGGAGTAGCGTCTTATGTTTGCTCTGTGGAAGCCTTGTGACTTCTCCAAGGTCCTCTCCTAGAGGGGGTCAGCCTGGGGAAGATATAGTACCTTGGCAAATTTTGTATCCAGTGGATTACAGGCTTCCTGGGAGGATGGAGAAGTCACAGATGGGGCAAGCTGGGGCTTGAGTTGGGAAGGACATGAGGTTGCAGAAGGAGCCATCGCCAGGTCTTTGGGCTCCGGCAGTCTCCGGGTCACCAGGCACCTCTAGTCTGCTGCTCCCCACACCTTCCTGACACTTGTAGCCCAGGACAACTCTCCTGATTTCTGCCAGAGACGGTCAAGGGGAAGTGGGTAGAAACTCCTTCCACAGCTCCTGATGCAGTTTTCCCCATCTCTGGCTGAGCTCTCTCGTACTCACCCTTCAGGTCTTAATGACACTTCCCATCAGAGGGGAGACGTCTCTACCCCCTGTCCCAGGTTAGATTAGGTCCCCCAGGTTCTGGGCCTAGGACAGTGTTAACCCTCAGTGAGTGATGAGTGACTCAATTGGGATGACAAAGCCCCTGATACTCAGCCACACATGTCCCGTTCAGCCCCAAGCAGGCCCTGAGCATGAGCAAGGATAAGTACAAATATCTCTCCCAAGACCCCAAAGGGCCACGTGTGCTCCATGGAGATGGGAACGGAGGGGTGGGGCTGGCAGCCCCTCACAGGCCAGGGGCTGGGGAATGAGACAGAGAGGAGAGAGAGCCCCTGGTCTTCTTGGCACGTCCATGCACCTCTGTGGGACTTGGTTTCCCCTTCTGTAGCATGTACCGGAGTACCTCTGAGGCCTCCTTTTGTGCTGACCTTCCCTGAATCTGACGCGGTATCGGCTTTGACAGGTACACTGACCCCCGGCTGAGGCCATTAGGGTATTGAAGCCTCGTGGAACCTGACATCTCTCTGCTGACCACTCCTTTCTGCTTGAAATGTTCTATCTTCCAAAACACTGCCTCTTCCAGTTTTCCTCATGCCTTCCTTCTCAGTCATCTTTGCTGGCTCACCTTCCACCTGCGCTTTAAATGCTGGGGCTCCTTGACTCATATTTGCCCCCTAAACCCTAGTGATCTCATTCCCTCCGGTGATTCCCTTTCCATTGTGATTCATGTTTTTCAAATTGCAGGACACAACTCATCAGGTCATGAAATAACTTAGTGGGCCATGGCCAACATTTTTTTTTTTAATTAAATGAAATAAAATAGAGGAAAATGGGAGTAGACAATATCAAGTGCATCACATGTGGTAAGGGAACTCCTGTTTCATGAACCTTTTTGTTTCTTTTTTGTTTTAATCTGAAAATTGGATTTTTTTGAGTAGGTGATCCATGAGTGTTTATCCCTGTGCATCATCTTTTTTTAAATACATTTTTATTACATAATTTAACATATATACATTATAGTGATAACTTTCAAAGTACAATTTAACAAGTAGTTAGCAAATTTTAAAGAATGTTATGGGTTACAGTTCCATAGTTTCACTTATTTCCTTATTGTAAAATATAACATATATACAGAAAGGTGATAACTTTCGAAGTACAATTTAACATGTAGTTATATAGGTAATTTCGAAGAATGTTATGGGTTACAGTGCCACAGTTTCAGTTCTTTTCTTATTGTGAAATGTAAGATATGTACAAAAAGGAGATAACTTTCAAACAATTTAACAAGTAGCTATTAAGCAAATTTCAAAGAATGTTATGGGTTATAGTTCCACCATTTCAGTTATATCCTTCTGCCTATTCTAATACCCTAGCATCTTAAAATGTATATTTATATAAAGATTCAGTATTCGCAATCCTTTGTTAAATCCGATCCTGTCTGTTGCTACCCCTTCCTCTTGTTTAATCACTTTCCTGATCTTCAGGGATGTCCAGTTGGAGACCACCCTAACTTGTTCATATTGAAAAGGGGAGTCGACATTATGGGGAAGTGAGCTGCATCTGATTGAAGTTCTTGAAGAGGTTACTGCCTCAGGGTTTTAGAACCTGTCTGGCATAGGAACACACTGGAGGATTTAAGTTTCTGAGAGATGAACTTAGTGAGTGAAACTTTTATAGAATCTCAGATAAGGTCCTTTTTGTTTTCTGTAAGGTATGTTCCAGATTATGTTTTCCTTATACTAGGTCAGCCAAAAAAATTGCAAGACATGGACTTGGGGTTCTGCTGTCCATCAAATCTGTGTCTTCAGCCCATTTTTCTTTCCTGCCCTCTGGGTTTACATGTCCAGTTGCCCACTGGCCATCTCCATTGAAGGGCCTATGGGGAGCATGGAGCTACTGGGTCCAAAACTAAGTGCCCCATTTTCTTCTAGAACCCTGCTCATTCTCTTGTGTCTCCACCTTGCAGAAGAAGCAGCACTCTCCCCCCACTGCCAAGACCAGTAACTTGAATTGCATCTCAGCTTCTTCTCTCTTGCTCACCCCTCAATCATCCAGGCCCCAAGTTCTGCAGCTTCAGCCTCCTTGGTGGTCTCCCTCTCCATCTCCTCCTTCCCAGCCACCATCAGCCCTCATTGAGATTCTTGATTCCAGCCACAACCTCCTAACAACTACCCCCACCTCTGTCTGGTCCCTGCAGCCCATTCTCCACCTTGCACCTAAACAGCCTTTCAAGATCCTCCCTTGCTGAAGACATTAAACTCTCCCAGGATACAGTCCTGATGCTTTCTGATCCCCCTGATGCTTCCCAGATCTCCCCTGTCTTCTTGCTCAGCCTCTTCTTTCTCTATACGCCTCCACCCCACCCCACCCCCACACACACACCCTCTGCTCCAACCTCACCAAGCCAGGTGTTCCCTACCCACCTGCCTGTCTCCCTCCTCCTCTCCCCAGCCCACAGCCCCTCTCCAGCAGTTAGCAAAGGTCACATCCTCTGGAAAGCCTTCCCTGCCTCCTCTACCCCTGACCCCACACCCCTACATGCCTTCTTGGCACTACTACCACTGCTCCCTACATTTCAGTCTTTCTCTGAATCAATGCCAACATCTGTTTGCATCAGAATTACCTGCTCTGCCTAAAAATGCAGATGCCTAGGGCCCCGAACTGGCCCTCCAGCATCGGAATATGCAAGAGTGTGGCCTAAATATCTGCGTTTAGATAAGTATTCTAGATAATCCTTTTGCCCATTAAATTCTGAGAGCTACTGCTGTGCATATGTTTCCTTTTAGTTTACCTTTGTGTTCCCATATCTTTCTCTGCCCCGCTAGATAGGGGGCTCCCGGGGGCAGGTACTGGGGCAGGGATGGGGACAGTGTCTTGTGCCCAACACAAGGCCTGGCCCAGAGCCTGACACAGGGCCTGGCCCAGAGCCAGTGCCAAGCAGATCTGAATGAACCATTCCTGGACATGACACAGCCCCCATGCCCTCCCTCCCTCCAGCCTGTGCCGGAAATAATCTTTGTTGGAGCTTTAGTGAGTGGTTTGAGATCTCTCTGGGAAGCCATGCACATTTTCCTTGGTTACCGTAGACCCTAGATGAAGAGCTGCCCAGCTCTTGGGAACAAGGGGCAGGGGTTGGCCCCAAGACTGGGAGCCTGGGTGAGGAGGGGGTCTGCTCAGGCTGGAAGGGGGTGGGGGTGAGTGTCCTGGTTCCTAATCAACAGGAAGGGCCTTCTTCCTCCAGGATCACTTTTCAGCCCAGCTGCTTGGACATAACCTGAGCTGGGTTTGGGCAGTGGGGGTGGGGCGGCGACAGACAGGCCGATGGGAAGGCCAGAGCCGGGACAGACAGCTGGCCGGGCCCAGCACGCCTGCCCTCCTCCCGCACACCCCCAGTGCCCAGGAGAAGGCTCAGCTGGCAAACACATAATGCCCCTCCTGCTCCCCTCCCCCAGCCCTTTTTCCTCCCCTTCCTCTGCTCTCTCCAAGCTCACAGACATTCAATCCTCCCTTTGATGGACGGCCAAGAAAAGACTTCTTCCACATCCTAAATTTGTTAGCACCAGCTAATCGTCTTAACCTTCTTCCCTTCTGTGCTCACCATTGGCGCCTCCTTAAAGACACAGGGCGTTCTTCTGTTTCTGGGCACTGAGCCCCAGAACGGACTAAATTGGGGGAATGAATGAGTTTCCCCCTTTAGGTCCCTCCTGTGCCCAGTGTCTGGTGGTGAAACAGGATGTGCAGGCGTTTGGGGGTGGGGGTGGGGGTGGGGGTGCAGGCGCTTCTTAGCTGGGGCTTCCTCATTTGAAGCTCACACCCCACTGGCCCTCCCCCAGGTGGTGTTAGAAAATTGCTGGTAAAATCCCAGGTGGACACAGAGAGCTCCGTTCCCTTGCCAGACCCCCTTCCTTGGCCCTCTCCTGTTTTCTCATCATAACTGCCTCTCTCTTTTAGCTGCCTCCTCCTCATCATAGCTACCATCTTTTGAATACTTTACAATGTGCCAGGCCCCGTGTAAAGGTTTTGACTGCAGCGCACTCGGAACCCTAGGAGGTAGGAAAGCTTAGCCCCATTTTACAGATGAGGAAACTGAGGCTCAGAGAAGGAAAGTAACGCATCTGGGTAGATAAGGTCATCCCATTCTGGGGCTGGGGTTTAAACTCAGGCCCGATGCAAGAACCTCTCCTGTTGACTGTGTACCATCCTGCCTCAAAAACACACATTTACACACTGCTCAGACACATGCACACATTAGACAACAAGACTGCCCCTGTGAACCCCTCACATGGGGCCAAGCACATAGTAGGCCCTCCACGGCCCGAGTGTCCCTCCTGGGTCCCTCTCATCTCTCTCTCACCTCCTGCTCTTCCTGCCCTGTCTTCCCTCCCCTCCCTGCTTATAGCCCAGGTGAGAAGAGCCAGGACAGAAGAGAATGTGGCTGTGGCCAGCTCGACCTCGGCCCTGGCCCCAAGCCTCCCTATAAATAACAGGGTCTGTGTATAAGCCTCCAGCTCTGCAGCATCTCAGCTCTGGACGACAGGCCTATGCAGGCTGGGGGATCAGGAGTTAGCCCTGGGAGGGAGAAACAGGGCCTCCTGCCAATGTGCGGGAGGGGATCTCAGGACTCTCCCTATCCCCTCCCTGTCTTTGACCCACAGAAGGAATCAGGCCGGCCCTGCCACATAGGCCAGGAAACCTAAGGTTTAATAGGTTCTTCCCATCCAGGTCCCCAGTGAGGGTGGACTGGCCCCATGGGAGGTTAGACAAGAGTGCCTGCGGACACCACGTGCTCAGAATTCAGGCAGGGAGCACAGACCCTCTTGCCCCCCTGTTTCCACCCTCCTTCTGCTTCCCAGCCCATCTATTTGGTAGTGGGGTTTGTGTGTGCCAGATGAGATCTGGGGTCATCTGCTGAAGTCCTTTAAGCCACTGAGGCGGAGGAACCACTGGGACCAGCTGACACATAGGGGCTTTGGGAAAGGGGGCCAGAAAAACGCAGAGGTTGTCAAAAAGGTGGATCAGATGGTCGCATGAGTGTCACAAAGTGTCAGTGAACTGACAGCCTGAAATGAATTAAAATTACCCTGTAGCACGCACCCAAGCCCCTTAGCGATAAGAAGCAAGGCTGCCATTTACAGAGGGCCTATTAAGTGCCAAGAAGCTTACTACGTAGGTCTCCTCCTGACAACAGCCTTGCAGGCTGGTACTGTTGGCTCCATTTTATAGATAAGGAAACTGAGGCTCAAAGAAATTGAAAGAAACGTGCCTGGGGCCCCATAGCTATTGAGAGTCACTAGGATTTGAAAGCAGGTCTGTTTGGCTCCAAAGCTCCTGCTATCATAGCTCCGAGAAAACCTCTGACAGAGTGTTGTTACACAATCTACCCAGATGTAAACAGAAATCTACTCGGCGAAACAGAGAGCAGGCTGACAGGTTGTGGAATGGTGCTTGGTCTCTGTAGCTGTCTTCCCTTTCACCTGTCTTCCCCATCCCAGACTGTGGCTGCATCTTTCTGGGGACAAATGGACAAGGCTCACATCCCGTGTGTGTTTCGTTGCACTAGAAAGGACTCCTCCTCCTCCCCTTAGGAAACAAAATGAAGCAACCCCCACAGCAGAAACAAGCTGCACAAAGGTGGAACACCTGAGGGCAGGTGAGGGCTGTGCTGTCCCCCTAAGACCCTCCCTCTGGCAGCTCACCTTCCCCGGTGTGTTGTGTACAATGTGGAGTGGACATTGCTACAGCCGGGCTGCCTTGTCCAGCCATATTTGCTCCTGTGACGCTGTTCTCATGGGGTATCCTGCTGCTCTCCCAGTGCCCAGCCCCCCAAGGTACCTCGACCCCCCTTTTCTCTGCTGGCCCTTGCCGGGCAGTTCATTTCCATGGCCCACTCCAGCTCAATTGGACTGAAATTTTCTTAACAATTTTGGTAAAAATGAAGAGGAGTATTCAAGCCATTTTTTTTAATGGCTTAGAATTTTTAACGGTTCTTAAATCACGGTGCTTAAAAAGAACAGGTTTCTAACCCTAAACCAGCTGAAGGTGACGTCACTTTCGGGCCTCAGCTCCATTCTCCTGCCCCGTCAGAGAAACCCCCTTTCAAAGCTGGCACTGCCGTCCCCCTGAGTCCTTTTCCTGCCCCCTCTAGGAGAGGGGCTGGGGGCTGGTGCACACGACCCGGTGGGCTAGCCTGGTGCTGCCAGGGGCCGTGTGCAGCAATGCACACTCGTCCTCCCCTCCGCCCCTTCAACGGAGGCCCCAGACAGCACCTGAGTTGGCAGCCCTCTGCCCCCAATTTGGGGAGAGCTGCAAGATTGTTGCCTGATGTTAGCAGGTTTGTATTTTTATTTATTTTTAATAAAAGAGAGGACATTGTTAACTGCCTTGTCACATCTCCTTTCTGTTCTTGGCCCCAAACTCCTCATCCCCGAAATATGCAGGACTTTCTGACCCTAGTAGCGTGTGGGTCCTGTTTCTTCCAAAGCCAGCTATAAAGTCTCCTCTTGTCCTCAGGACAGTGTCTCCTGCCGTCTTCCCAGGCTCGCCTCAATCTGTCCCCAGGGCCAGATGTCTGGGATCCCCAAGTAACTCCTTTATGGGTGTTTTTTCCCATCTGCTAAAGTCACAATGTCCCTGGCCTCTTTCCAGTCCTCCAGCCCAGTGTGAGCTGTCTCGGTGATTTCGGCTTCCCTGAATTGTCCCGCCCCAGCTCCTCCTGGGATGTGGAGTGTCTCCACGGCCAGCTCCTGGTGAGGTCGGAGGTCAGGGGACTATGTTGGTTTGGCCATCCTGGGCTCCACTTAATGAATTATTAGCCTGTGTCCCCATTAGGAGTTGTTAGTACATCAAAGCAGACTTTGTAGAGCCTGGAAAAGCAGTGACCAAGACAGACATGATCTGGTAGCTGCAGAGAAGCCATAAAACTCCTGCTGAATGAGGTGGGGGTGGAGGGAAGAGGATGTTACTTTGCTTTGGGGCTACAACAAAGGCAAAGTAAGATTCAAATTCCTAAAATCCTTAAAATGAATTGTGAGTTGTGAAATACTTGAGTTTGGAACTCTGAGCATGGGCTATACAGCCCAGTATGGTTCAGGGCCAAAAAAAAAAGCAGACTCTGGAATCCTCAAGACCTGAGTTCAAATCCCAGTCTGGGCATCTGGGAGGTGTGGGAAATTGGACTCCTTATGGGCTGCCTCAGAGCCTGGTGCATTGGAGGGCTTCCGGGACCACCTGCATTCCAAGGAAGTGCCTGCTTGGGAGGCGTTTCCAATCTGTGCCGTCATCACAGTGCTGCTTCATTCCCCGGCTCCTTGGCTATCTCCTGCCAATGGGCAGAAGGACAGACTCTTCTCTTCGTGATGCCAAGGGTGTGTGCTGCAGATCAGGTTCCCTGGGAAGCAGACTTTGACACAGAGATCAGCTGCAGGAAGTTTATCAGGTGCTCTTGAGACCAACCCCACGGGAAGGGCAGGGAAGGAAGCAGCAGTGGGCAGGGGCGGAGGGGAGCTGCAGTGCAGTCTCTTTCCGAGTTGGCCACAGTTGGTCAGGGGACCCAGGCCAGGAGGGCAGCTCTCCTCAGCGGAGGTAGCTCCCGAGGAGGATGGTGGCACTCTAGCATCTGGGGAGCAAGACTTCAGTCCCCTGGAGGGGCATCAAGGTGGCGCAGCCAGTGTCCACCACGGGGGCCTTTGTATGGGGGCCCGGGGCATGGACTAATGGTCTGGAGGCCATCAGCACCACCTCTGTCTCCATGAAGGGGAGCTGTGCTTCCCTTGGGAAAATGCCATGTTCCCAGAAGTTTCTGCGTCACACTCTGTATGCTCTTCAGAACTTCCAGGTCTGGGAAAACGAGCGGGCTGGATGCAGTGAACACATCTGCTGCCCTTCAGCTCTGACTTCTGAGGATTCCTTAGGCTTAGGGAAGCAAAGATTCCGAAAGGGAGTCCCGCCTCCACTCCTAAGCCAACGTGATTTTGCCAAAGACCAGACCAGATAACATCGCTCCTCTGTTTAAGACATCTCAAAGGTTTCTCAGTGCACTTGGGAAAAGTGCCAAGCTCCTTGCACTAGCCTACAAAACTCTTTGAGGTCTGGGCCCTGCCTCCTTGCCTCATCTCATACCAATCTCTTCTTTTTTCTTTTATTCAAAGCTCTAGAGCAGTGCTGCTTAATTGAACTTTTGGCAATGAGGAAAATATTCTCTCTCTGTGCTGTCCGATAGTCACCAGCCACATATAGCTGTTGAGCACTTGAAATATGGCTAGTAAGACTGAGGTGCTGAATTCATTTAATTTTAATTAATTTTAATTTAAATAGCCTCATATAGCCAATAGCTACCATTTTGGACAGCACGGCTGCAGCCTTTTTTCTATTTCTGACACCCAAGCTTATTCCCATCTTTGGGCCTTTGCACTTCTGTGCTGTGTGTAGGATGCTCGTCTCACAGATCCTCTCACACCAGCTCCTTCTCTCATGCCAGCTCCTTCTCACCATTTAAGTTTTGACTCCAGTGTCACCTCCTCAAAAAGGCCTTCTTCTACCACCCTTGCTAATGCATTTTCAAACTTCTGCTCGCCTCCACGTCATCGTATTCTAACTTCTTCCTAGCAGGTAATCAGTGCCGGCATTCTTTCTCGCTTACTTATTTTTGTATTTATTGTCTAGCCCCTGCATCTAGAAATAATAATGTAAAAGCTAATATTGAGGTGGCACTTACTATGTGTCAGGCACCAGTTTAAGCCCTTGGTACATATTATCTCATTTAATTCTCAGAGCAACCATACCGAGTAGGTTCTGCTTTATCGCCATTTTACAAATAAGAAAAATGAAGCTGTAAGTCCCTACGCTGGCACTTTGTCTTTTTCACCTCTATAGCCCCAGCACCAACTTAGGGCAGTGCCAGATACATAAACTGGGGCTCAGTAGATAATTGTTGACCAAACTGCTAGGTGGGGAGCTGGGCTGGGGTGGGCCCAGGAGGGCCTCAGGGTCCTGCAACTCCAGGGCAGCGGACAGGAGGCGAGGGCTAGGAGGGTGGAGCTGGGGGTGGTCTGCACAGTTAGATCCCCCCATCCTGGCTGCAAGGGGAGAAGGGTGGGCCTGGCCAGGGAAAAGTGACTGGTCCTTCTCCTGATCAGTGAAGCAATCCAAGGTGGACTCACCCTGGCTGGGGCTGGGCAGAGGCTGCTCTGCCTGTGTTTATTGTGCTTTCCCATTGCCTCGGGAAGAGAGGGACCAGAGCTTTGGAGACCACCCAGCCTTTTCCTCTGCAGAGCTCTCTCACACCGCTGGCCTCCAGCTGCGGGGACAGGCCCTGCACGGAGAAGGCAGTGGTAGGGAGAGGAAGCTGCCGTGAGCTCCTTCATGCGGATCATCCCTGATAACACAGCCTGGTCTCCTCGGGGTGCCCCCACCCCCAGTACAACCACATCTTCTCTTATTGAAAACATCAGGCAGAGCCTCCTGTTGGGAAGGGACATTCCGTAAGGAGGGGAAGCTGGGAGGAGGGATAGCCGGCCACCAGAGAGGCTTCAGCCCCTTCTTTTCACTGGGTCCCCCTCCGCTGTGAACTCTGCACTCCCTGCCCCTAACCAGCATGCACCCAGGGCTCAGGTAGATGGAAAGAGCTGAAGCACAAGTGATAGCTCCAACGAGGCCTCTCTTTTGGCTGCATCACCTGGAATAATCTTCTTACCCTCTGAGCCTTGGATTCCCCATCTGTTTAATAGAACACGTGAGCCACCTTAAGATTGTCATAGGAGCTAGGGAAGTACAGTGTTCCGAAA
Source organism: Bradypus variegatus (assembly GCA_004027775.1). Taxonomy (NCBI): domain Eukaryota; kingdom Metazoa; phylum Chordata; class Mammalia; order Pilosa; family Bradypodidae; genus Bradypus; species Bradypus variegatus. Next base: position 16,882 of record PVKY010001560.1, on the reverse strand, counting down.
ACTCCCAAAAGGTTTCTGAGATCAAAAGGGAGTGCAAGTGAGGGGGAAAATGGATATGTGGCAACTGTACTTTCAGCATGATTTTTCTGTAAACTTACATCTGCTCTAATAAAAACTAAAATAAAAAAGTAAATGCCAAAAGTCATCACGATGTTCATACAGAGGTTTCATATTGACCCAATAGCCCCTCTTCCTTAGCCTATGAAAATAATTTGTCAAAGAAAAGTGCTATAAGCACAAAGTCACTCATAGCATAGAATACAAAAGCTTTCAAGATCTAGAAACCAACAAATAGGTAAATCTTGGTGTTGCAACATGATGAAATGTGTGCAGTAAGTTAAAAATGGAATTTTGACGGCTGCACAAACATGGGAATGTGTTTACCTTGTTAAGTGAAAGACGCAGTGAACCAAACTGTGTGCTTGCTGGTTTCAGCTCTGCGAACATAGGTGTGTGTGTGTGGATGAGGATCAGAGGGGAGAAGAGAAAATGGAAACAGTTGAGTGGGAGCTAGGGGCTGGGGACGATGCTTCCCTTTTACAGAATGTCCTTTAATATTGTTAAAGAACTGTTTTAAGAATAAATAAATGTCAGAAAAACAAGCCAAACATTTTTTTTTAAAAAAAGCAAAGCCAAATGTAATATCCAAAGTATTCTCATTATTCATAGTCCAGATGTATCCACTCCTCGGCTCCTTGGTCACCCCAGCACCCCACATCCCCGACACATACACGGGAAGTCACACAGCTAGCTGTGCAAATGAGGCTCCACCTCCCACCCTGCCTGGTCTGGCATGTAAGACTATAGAATCTAACTTCATCCTTCCATTTGCCCTCTGCTCCTTCTGTTGCATATTTTAGCCCCTTTCAGTTTGAAGGAGAGTGGTTTCTGTCTCCCTATACTTGCCACCAGACTCGTGTCAGAGCTTCCACATCCTGGGTTTAGAAGGCCCTTTCACTTGCAGTTGGGCTAAGACCCTGACCAAGGATGTAAATATGTTTCATCACAGGTGCAGACTCTGATCAGTTGGTGATTGCCCAAAGTACAAGACTTCACACTGGAATAGATTAGTTATATCTGCAGTGGGCTCTGGCTGGAGCAGTAGTTGCGTGTGTGCCAGGTGTTTCACTATCCCAGAGCAGTCTGGTACTAAAAGCACAACATCTGGGCTTTCACCTCAACTCTGCTAGTGCTTTCCTAGAGAATCTTGGGTACTGTACATCTTTTCCTGTGTGAGCAAGAGCACTTTCCATTTTTCTAGTTTTCCAGGCAGTGGTGTGGAAAGAGGATGGACTTTGGAGTCTAGTCAAGCCGGATGAGAATTTCAGCTCCGTCATTTCTTAGCTATTTGATCTTAGGCAAACTATATAAACTCAGCGAGCCTTGGTGTTGTCATCTGTAGATAAGAATACTTAAACTTGCAGATGATTTGTGTTGTAGGTTAGAAATAACGAATGGAAAATGCCCAGGCTGCTGCTTGGTACCTAGAAGATGCTAACCACAGTAGCCGTTTTCCGACCACCTGAGAGGTCCAGAGGGTTTGGTGGTGCCCCTCAGGCACGTGTGTGGTGTAAGGCCCCTGGGGGTTTCCAGGCTGGTATTTCTCACAGTTCCCTGGCCCACAGTCACAGGTGCCTTGGGGGCATAACAGCCCCTTGAGACTTGGTTAATTGAGGGACAGAGATAAGCAAGATTTTCTGTATTATGACCAGGTATTAACATTCATTCATTACTAATCACCATATATATTTTTAATTGCATATAATTTAAAATAAGATTTAAAAAATATAGTTACCATTTGGCAGCTAAGTACCTCACTGATGATCATTCACTCCCAGTCATTGCTCACCATTACCCCACTTTACCTCCACGCCTGAGTAAAACTCAACCTTCTAAATCACCAACTATCTTGGAGTTTGGGTCTTGTTCAGTGCTGGTCTTTAGGGCTCCTATGCCTCGTGGAAGGGGAGAGCCAAAGAGCTCAAATTGTAACCAAACAATTCCAAACCTAACTCTCAAACAGAAGTTTCCAAAAACACTGTCACAACATGGATTCTTCATAGCTCCTTAGTTAAGGAGCTAGCCCATGGGCCCACCCATCCTTTCATGTAATTCAGCAAGGATTTTCCAAGCACAGGCTCTGGGCCAGTAATTCTGAGCCATGGCACTGGGACTGTTGAGAACTGGAAGGCCCCCAGAGATTGTGTATCGTGTATTAGCAGCTTGAGGACCAAATGTAGCTACTCCTTCACAGGCTTTGTTTGGCTTGCAGAATGGTTTTCAAAATTTTAAAAATCAGTACCAACACTTAGAAACTAGGAGATTTTTGTCTTTTAAAAAATCAGACTTTGGGCTTTTCTTGAATATTTTCAAGATCTGGCAATAATGGGCCTACTTCCCTACCTGGCTGTATTTGGTGGCAGCTGAGGGGCAGCCACTCCATTTTTTGTAACATTGTGTTTATTTCTTTATTTACTATTTATGTATTCCATGTGTAGGGTTGGGTTTTTTCTTAAGTTTTGTGCGTGCGTGTGTGTGTGTGTGTGTGTGTGTGTGTGTGCGTATACTTTATTTAGCAAACAATTGCATAGCACTTTATGTGCCAGCCTCTGTTCTAATCACTTTTCAAACTTTAGGGCATGGACCAATTCTTTTTTTTTTTTTTCCTAATGCAGTTTTACTGAGATATATTCACATACCCAATAATCATCTGAAGTGTATAATCAGTGGTTCACGGTATCATCATATAGTTGTGCATTCATCACCACAGTCAATTTTTGAACATTTCATTACTCCAAAAAAAAAAAAAAACAGAATAGGAATAAAACTAAAAAAGAACATCCAAAACATCCCATATCCCTTATCCCTCCTATTATTCATTTATTTATTGTCTTTATTTTCTTGCTCATCTGTCCATACAATGGTTTTTCACAATTACACAGTCACACCATAAAAGCTATATAGTTATACATTGTCTTCAAGAATCAAGGCTACTGGATTCAGTTCAACAGTTGCAGGTATTTCCTTCTAGCTATTCCAATACACTAAAAACTAAAAAGGGATATCTATATAATGTGTAAGAATAACCTCCAGAATGACCTCTTGACTCCATTTGAAATCTCTCAGCCACTAAAACTTTACTTTGTTTCATTTCTCTTCCCCCTTTTGATCTCAATCCCATGAAGCCAGAACCAGGCTCATCCCTAGGAATCATGTCCCACGTTGCCAGGGATATTTACACCCCTGGGAATCATGTCCCATGTAGGGGGGGAGAGCAGTGAGTTTACCTGCAGAGTTCAGCCACTCCACTGCAAGCACACAGACAAGCCCTCAGCACTTTTCCATAGTCTCTGCCACTCCCTATTGCCCCACATCCAGCTTGTTTCACTCCTTTATGTTACCTGCCTCGCTCTGGTAGGCACTTAGGTTTGCAATACTTAATCTCCCTCAACTCCTCTGGGAGCAGTAACTAAAGAATAAATGACTGCACCCAACAGAAATCTTTCAGTCTAATAGAGAAGATGAAGTAGAAAAACATGGAATTGACATATACACATAGAAATGAGAATGATAACTAAATATTTTGAGGGCTTGGGAAATAATTGAGCTTGGTTCCATGTGATTGACATAAATCAAAGCCAACTTCCTGGAGGAGGTGGTGTGCAGCTGCAGTGTACATACTACAGACCTTGCTGGAGAACTGTTTGTGCCTTTTGGGTGTGGAAAAAGAGCACCACTTGTGCAACTGCTGACTTCCTGGGAAGGACCAGAGGTGAGGGGTTGAGGGTGCGGCTCAATGTAACTCTCCTTGGGAAGTTATCTCCAGGTCATGTGGGAGGATCTTACTGCTTCTTAGAGATTCACTCAAGGGTGACAAGTTCAAGTTCAGAGACCCTGAGACTCCAGATCATTATGGAAATAGAGTTGAGTGGTCAGAGCCAGCAGAGTCCAATGGGCGAGCCCCACCCCTGGTTGATATCACCCTGATCACCAGATAGTGAACCGCCGCCCCTTCCCTGGGCCCCTGCCCCGCTCTGTATGCAGGCAGCCCGGCCCCTCTGCCCTGGGCTGGAAGTTGTACTGAGAACTGGCTGCCTGAGACAAGGCCTGCCCTTGGTCTGAATAGGCAGAATTGAGCCTGTAATCTCCCCCAGCAAGACCTATTCCCCCCTCCACAAGATTTCCTCACTTTGATTCTGATTCTGACCTCAACCTGGAAGTGTCAGGGCCCAAGGAAGTGAGAAATTACGCAGTGTGTCCCACCAGTTCAAAGCCAGTGACTTTGATTTATTCTTATTTTATTCACATGGTCACCCAGCCCCATCCATCATGGACTGCTTATCTCAGCTCACCCTGACCCCTGTCTGTTTGTTCTTGGTTTCCAGGGTCGGGGGGGCTCATCTGAGCAGCCGTACAACCAGGCAGTTAAGAACCTGGGCCCTGGACATGGCCTGCCTCTTGCCAGCTGTGCAAGTCCAGGCAGGGGACACCGCTTCTCTATGCCTCAGTTTTCTCATCTGTAAAATGGGGGCAACAATGCCTCTCTCATAAGGCTTGTAAAAGTTAAACGTATTGATATCATTAAAGCATTTAGAACAGTGCCTGGCCAGAGTTCTCTAAAAGCACTCTAAATGTTAGCTCTTTGGTTAGAACATAGAGGAAAGTGTCATACAATTTTGTGATCAAATGTTATTATTTCTGACTTCATAACCACAATAATTGCCATAGCTATCACTTACTGAGTGCTTACTGTAAGCCAGGAACAGTGCTAACCTCTTTACCTATACTGTCTTCTTTGACCCTCCAAATCCAGTGGGGTAGATACTATTGTGGAGAAGCACCTTAGGGTGCCACTGATTTTAATTGTCAGTTCTGCCACTTACTAGCTGTGTGACCTTGGACAAGTTATTTAACTTCTATGCACCACAAGAGCCCCACCTATAAAATGTGACAATAATAACACTGACTCTACCTTCCAGGGTTGTTGTTGTAATGCATAGCTTTGGGGCTACAGGCCTGCCGGGGTTCGGGCTGTGTGACCATGGTCTGGTAACTTGGCCTCTCTGTGCCTCAGTTTCCACAACTATTAGGTGGTACCTTATAGGACTATTGTGGAGATTAAATGAAAGGAGGTGTAAAGTGTGTGGCCCTCTTCTGGAGATATATTGAGTGCTCAATAAATATTAGTATTTATGACAACAATGAGACAAAAGACTTAGAGTAATGGCAGCCCCATAATGGATTATCAGTCAACATGACTTTAAAATTAAAAAACCTGTCCTTGGAAGATGAGACCTACAAAGCCCAGGGGCCTCCCCCAGGCCTCCAAGGGGCAGTTGGGTATTGGTCTGACCGGGCGCACGACCCTGCCCAGCCCCTCCTCTATCCTCCTTCCAAGAGTAGCCTGGAGGGGCCTTGCCAGCAGAGGCCCTGAAGTGGGAGCTTCCACAGCCGAGGCCTTCCATGAGAACATCAGCCAGGGTGGCAAGATCTGGAGGCAGGAAGGCGGCCCCTGGTCAGGGATCCTGTGCCTCAGAGGCCTGTTCTCCTGCAGGGATCAATGTGATGCCCCAATGGGAGAAAATAAACTCTGACTCTGGAAAACAAACTCACTCCTGGGGCTGGCGGTCAGGGGTGTTAAGGCCTCTGGCCCCACCTGGTCTAGCCTCTGGGCACTGGTCCCCGTGCACAGGGTCGGGAGCTGACCAGAGGGCCACAGCCGGGGCGAGACCTGAGTTTGCCAGGAATTCCCTGGAGTTCCCAGGAGGTTCTGGGCAGCATTTCCCCTTTCTGCATCCAGTCCCTCATCCATGAAGTGAAGCTGCTGTTCCCACCCAACCTTTCAGGGTTTTTGTGCGTGTCTATGAGAAAATGCAAAGCAAAAAAGAGTCTTGAGAAGGCAGAAGGGCTGCCCGTGGGCAGAGCAGACTAGTCCAGCCGTGCCGCACCCAGGCGGGAGCTTGTTTTCGAGTAGGGTACTGATTCGAGTAGGGTGGGGGCAAGTCAGGACTGAGCAAGGACCTCGGCCAACGTGGCCCTAAGGTGGAGGGAGAGAGAGAAGAGGACGCCACCATCCTGAGACCAGCAGCAAAGCCAACTCTATTCTGGGCAAAAGTTGGGGTCGGGGGACATGAAACAAGGGGAGGCAGCGGCAGGGCTGCGAGGGGTGCTGAGGTGGGACCCAGCTGTCAGATGGAATATCTGCATGAAGCAGACATAGGTGAGCAGCCACTGAGCCATGTTCAAGGAAGAAGCTGGCAGGAACCCCCAGGCCTAGAAAGGGGTGTCGGGGACTCAGGCAGGACAGCCCATGCTTGTTAGAGGGGGTACCCCTGCACTAGAGAAGCAGCTCCCCAGGGCAGGGACCGTGTCTGACTTGGACAGCATCTCCCCAGCAGCCCATACGGCACAGACCAGTTGCTTATGATGATAAATGCTTGTAAAGGAGCATGAAGCAAACACAGCTCAAGTGTGCAAAGACGTGATTTTCTTTACTCTCCTAACCCTGCACTTAAGTTTGCTTTCAAAATCCTGACTTCTCTGAGGGGCGGAAAGCATGTGTCCGAATTAACACAGAACTTCCTGTTTAAAACTCTAGCCTTTTGGGGGTACCGCTCTGTTGGTTGAGGACCCCTGCTGCCACCCCCTTCCCCCTCTTTCCTTCTCCCTGGATTAGTGCTGGTGGGGGAGGCCCACGTAGTGGCATGTGGCTGGGGAGGGAGCACAGGTGTGGCCTATGGCTGTCTTCCATCTGAGGGGTGGCTCACCCTTCCAGGGGCTGGGTCCCTGTTGCTAAGGCCCCCCTGACGTTCTCCTCGCCTCTAGCTGAGGCCTCCCGCAGGCCAACAGCCCCCACAGCTACTTCCTGGAGGCTCTGGGCTGCTTTCCCCCAAGACAGGGCAGGCGGGACTCCGGCATCACGACTGCCGTCGGTGTCCTCGGCTGTGGGCTTCCCCCGCTGCCGGCTAAAGTGGGTCTCCCCCAAGCCCACCAGAGCCACCTTCATAAGGGTTCCTGGCCTAGCTAGGCATGAGATCTGCTTCCCTGGGAACACAAAGCTCTGTGGAGAATGGGGAACCCTGGGATAAATCTGGGTTCTGTTAGGAAGCAGGAAGGGGAAAATAGCTGCTGGGGAGGCAACCAGTGTCTGCCACCCTCTGCATTTCAGAGGAGTGGACCAGAGGAATGGGCAGAGGCCTCTGAAACTCCCCCTGTCCTTGCCCCCTGCCCTGTCCCCAGGGAGCGGCTTGCTAAGGGCAGAGTGGCCTGAGAGATGGCCACTTCCATGCTGTCCTCAGGAAGGTGGCTGCTAGAGCTGCTTTCCAGTAGCCCCAGGTGTGGCAGCAGCACAGCTTCAGGTTGGAGGAATGTAGGTCATCTGAGGACCCGCTGGGGCCAGGCCACAGCTAACAGGAGGGGATCTCACTTGCTCCAGTCCTTTCCCCACTCACACTCCTGGTCTCTCTGCCAATCTTGACAGCTGGGTGGGGATGGGAAGAGAGGGCTGCAATTAATGTTAGCCGCTATGCTTGGTGTGAGGCGTGCCAGGGGGACCCAGGGCACCCAGCTTCTCTGCCTCCGTCTCTGCTATCCCCCTCCCACATAAATAGGTGCAGAGCGGGTGATGCTCTGCTTAGTTGCCCGGTTTCCATTTCAGTTGCTCCAACCCTCAGGAGCAACCCTCAGGAGTTGGACCTACTCCTGCTGGATGAGACCACCACTCTCACAACCCTTGTGCTTCACCTGCTGGCTTGCCCTGTGCCTCACTCCCAGATGGCTCTAGCTCCCAGATGGCTAGTCGGTTCCATCTAGTGTGCCATTTCCTGCAGGTTGATGGTGGCTGTGTGGGGAAGAATTGTGAAGCCTTGTCTATGCTCACTGAGGAGGATTTGCTGTGATTGATTAGCAATGTCTGCCATGAGTGCAGGAGTAGTGTGTGGGTGTGTGTGAGTCAAACTGCTCCTTGCCCATCTCAGGACCTGGTACTTGTCATTAGCCTGAGCTGAAAAGTCCTAGGGATGCCTGGTGACTGAGAGACACCATCAGAGGATGGATCTAAGCAGTGATATGCTGGGAAATGTTTAACAACTGGCTCTCGAGACCAAGAGTGGGAGTGGTGGCTGATTTGTTGCTTTTGTCAATTTCTGTGGTGTGTCTTTCCCACACATCCAATTTCCAGCTGCAAACATGAAGTCACTCAAGGCAGTGGTGGTCTGTCCTGGGAAGAGCAGTGGACGTGATCTCTCATCTCCTTCATTTACCAGCTGTGAACCATAGGCAAGTCAAATCCCAACCATAGGCAAGTCAAATCCCTTCTCTGAGCTTCAGTTTCCTCATCTATAAAATGGGAGTCAGATCTTGATGACGTTCACATGAGTTAAGATAAGAGAACATGCTTTGTTGGTCACAAAGTATGATTTGCCAAACATGCTCCCAGGGGACCAAATCCAGGCGGTCTGCCCCAGAAAGCTGTCTCTGCCCTTCCCCATAAAGTGGGTGCTTCTGCCGTGGTGCTGGAAGAGAGAAGGGCTTAGACACGGCCTGGGAGCTCATTTCGTTTCCTTTAACTGCTCGGCATGCCTGTCACTGATGAATTTCCCTCGATCGTTTTTGAAGCTACTCATGTTTCCCCCTTCAGCTCCCCTTGCGACAGACGTTGTGGATGAAGCAGTCATTCCTTTTCCTCTCCTAAATGTGCCTCCTTCTAGCTTAGGGTCCCCATGATCCTGGGGTGGGGGGCTGTGCTTCTGTGAGCCAGGCTGTGTTCATGCCTCGGAGGGGTTGTGGAGAGCACGGGCCTTGACGTCAGGCAGACCTGGGTCCAAGCACCAGCTCAGCTGAGGCGGGCATGTCTACACGAGCACTACTCCTTGAACATGTGCCCTAAACCATCTGGGCCTCGGCTTCTTCCACTGTGGATTGGCAAGAAGAATAGTAGTGAATATAAAGATCCTATCATAGTGTCAGGCACAGAATACAGGCTCAGTAAATGGATTAGTGTTTGTCTAATAGATCTTGGGTGGGGATAGAGCAGGCAAAACTATAGAAGGAGGGGATCCCCAAAGTTGGTGAACCACAGGATGGAACAAGTGCTGTGCTCCCGACCCAGGGGCCTGGGCAGGAGGGTGAACTGTGGGAATTCTGGGCCCACAGGCTGCTGGGGAGACACAGCTGGTCCCGTTAGGCCAGTGCAGTGTCTCTCATCGTTGACACTATTGACATTTGGGACCAGATAAGTCCTTGCTGTAGAAGGCTACCTTGCACATTGTAGGACATTTAGCAGCCTCCCTGGCCTCTACCCACTAGCGACCAGTAGCACCTCCCAGTTATAAAACCAAAAATGTCTCCAGACATTGCCAACTGTCCCCTAGGGGACAGAATCGCCCCCAGTGGGGAACCACTGCTCCAGTGGGACAGAGCGTAGCTAGTGCCATTAGCTGCCAGAAGTCCGAGGAGAGCCTGGGCTGCTAGAGCCTCCGTCCTAGTGGAGATGAGTGGGCCTGCACATGGCAGGGTCAAGGGGCAGGAGGTCAGCTGCAGCAAGCCTGGCAGCAGGCACAGCAAATAGTCCTTGGCTTTTTAGTCACATGGCAATGCACGTGGTGGCCTCTCCTGGCCTCTCCGTTCTCTTCCGGATCCCCTGACTTCAGCTTCTGGCTGCTCCCTGTGTCTTCCTCTCTCCCCGTGGCCTCCCCTATAAGGCCTTCCATTATTGGATGAAGACCCACCCTGACTCAGCTTGGTCACAGCTTAACTGAAGAAGCCCCATCAAAAGGTCCTATTTACAAGGGTTCACACCCACAGGAGTAGGTTAAGTTGAAGAACCCCCTTTTCGGGGGAACGGAGCTCATGCCACCACAGTGCCCGACCTGCGTAGGGGTCTGTCAACGGCCACCTTACTGCCGTGCCAAGTGGGAGACCAGCCAGCGCCATCTACTCTGACTGCGACAGGCACTGCTGGATTCCACAAGGCCCCGGCCTCGCCAGCCTGCCTCGGAGCTGCGGGGCATTGGAAAACAGTGTCATGTGAGGCATCCACCTCGAATCGCTGGCTGAGGGAGGGCGGCGGGGGGAGGATGGCAGTTAGCTTTTCCAGGTGCCTAGCATTTTCCAGGGGACTTAAATATGCCGTGGGGGATCATCATTGACAGGAGAGAAAGGTTTGTCAAGGAAAAAGTGGTACACAATCAGCCTCCAAACAGGGGCTAATCCCGTTGGTGACGTCTGTGTGAGCAGCAGGTGGGGGCAGCCAACCTGGAAGAGCTTGGTGGAGTCAAATCCTCTTCCAAAGGAAAAGGTGCATGTAAAAGGGAGACAGGAGGGTTCCCCCTAGAGCAAGAAGCTGGGGGCCAACTGGCAGCAGGGCATCTACAGGAGAGGCTTGGAGAGGAGACGGGTCTGCAGCAATTTCCGGTGGGGTGAGTTGCTTTTTTGAGTGAGACCCCTAGAGAGAAACACTGTAGGGAAGGGGTCAGGAGCTCCACTGCCTCCTCACTGCCTGGCTCAAGGGGTGTCTCTTGGCATTTCTGTGCCTCAGTTTCTCTACCTGCAATGTGGAGTTTTGCATATGAAGGGAGTTCACGTATGGAAATACTCAGACCTGTGCCTGGTTCACACCGTCGGGACTGTAGAAGTGTGAGCAGTGACAACAGTGGTGCTACTGATAAAAATCGCCTCAAAATCACTGCTAAAATGTGTATCGCTCAGGGGTGCTTGGCTGACCCGGCAAAGTGCTCTCCTGGGACTCGGCTGAGCGCCGAGTCCCACGTCGGCTGTCCAGGTGCATCTGGTGATCCCTCTGCAGCTCAGACTGCTGAGGATGGGGCCTGTGTCCCCAGAGCTCTGGCCTGCGTCCTCTGGCCTGGGAGCTGGCACCCTGTCAGGCCCAGCGGGCCCAGCATCTGCCTTCCATGTGGCCCAGCCATCCAAAGCACCAGAGGCTGAACTCTGTCACCAGGATGCTTCCCCCAGCCAGGATGCACGGACTTTCCAGCTGGGCCCACCCCTCTGGCAGGCCGCAGCTTAGGGGATATTTTCAGATGCTGGGTGACATTCTTCTGCCTCTCAGCCTAATAGGTCCCAGATGGTCACCTCCTCCCCCGGCCACCGTCCCTCTCTTGCTCTGAAACCCTGCATGCAGGCCTCGCCCAGTTACTGCACCCCTCAACATTTTATTTTATTTTTTTAAAATTTTGTTCCCTCTTAAAGTGATGGTTTGATAGAGACTAGTGAGAAAGAGGCTGTTTCCTACTGAGCAGGGACCAGGACAGAGAAGCCGGCAGGTAAAGGAGGAGGGGAGGAAGCCAGCTTTGGGAACGTGAAGAATAAGGGGAAACATGAGGAGTCTTTATTGGCCAGGCATAAAAGAAGCAGCAGGAGTGACAGCTGAGTTAACGTCGTCGCCAGGTCCAGGGGCTGGGCAGATGCTCCCGCCCAGCTGGGACTCCAGCGGCCTGGAGAGCTGCATGACTCTTGCTGCACAGAAATGCCTTTTGTTTCATTATCTTTCTCTGCTGCTTTTCTCCCAGCCCCTACCCACTCCTGGCCCTTGCTCCCTCCTTGGAACACTTGGATTTGTAATTCTTGGCTTTGCCAAATGAGATAGGGCTGCTGCTGAGCCTATGGGAGGTAGAAGGGAAAACAGACACAATGAGGAAAAGAAGAGAGGGAGAGTGGGCCCAGAGCACAAGGTGGGCGTGGAGAAAGCAGGGGTGGGCTGCAGACCCAGGGGGCTGGAAACGCCTGCGCATAGCTTCACAGAAACCAGGGCAGTCCCCACAGGCGATAGACATCAGGCAGGGAACCCAACCAGAAACCGTTCCGGCCCTGTCCTTCCTGCTTGTTTTCTAAGTGCATTCATGGGAAGCTGGGAGAGGACGGGGAGCATAGAACAATCATAATCTCTTTGGGTTTTGTTATATTTTCATCCTTTCTTGATGAGCTCTGGAGCCCACCTTCCTGTGGTCTGCAAAGCAGGCCCAGGCACGAGTTTGTGCAGGTCCCAAAGAGCCCGTTTTGGGGAGAGGGAAGCTGAGGCCAGGGGCTTTGCCGGGGATCACCTTTAGGTTCCCAGCAGGGCCAAGCCTGGGGCCAGACCTCTGGATTTCTCATCCAACCATGGAAATATGGAGATGACATAAAGGGCAAAGAGATTATATTGGTGAAAGCGGGCCAGAAACATACAAACTTTGAAGACCAGATGGAAACCCTTGGACCCTGCTTCTAAGGCAGCCTCCCCTTAACACCTCCTCCCACCTTCACTCCCCTCCCTCCTCGTATTCCTTACAGCAGTGACGCTGACCCTGGTATTTTCTCTCTCTTTCAGGACCTCCTGTAAGTACTCAAGCTGCGGCCTGGTAGCACACATCGCGAAGACCTGTGTTCCCTACCGGTAACGGGTCCGGGTGGGGGGAAGACAGCCCGCCCTCTCGTGTCTCCCAGGGGAGCTGCTGCACGGACTGCTTCTGCAGGGTCCCTCTGGAATCTTCACATGGGAAAGGAGGCTACCATTTTGCCCTCCACCCACCTTTACCCACTCCAGGGCCAGACAATGGCTGCTCCCCAGGACAAAGCAGGTCCTGAATTTAAATCTGAAAGGCCGGCTTGCCCCATTGTTAGCCCAGCTCCTTTGTCCCCCCAAAAAGCAACTGGAGTCAAAGAAGCACAAGGTATTAGAAAGAAGAAAGAGATAATCTCTGCTCACTCCTGGGCCTTGGAAAGGCTCCTGCATATCAGAAAACAGGTCAGCGTGCGGTGGCTCCAGGTGACTCCAGTTGCCTTGGCTCCCCGCACGTGGGCGGCTTCACTTGGTCAAGTCGTGCTGGGCAGGCCGTGGCGGTGGTGGTGGCTCCTGTGTAAGGGAAAGCAGCGGCAGCAGGCTAGACCTTGGGGAGGACACATAAATTACCATGAGTGTCACTCTGCTTTCCCCGGCGTCACTCTGAGGCCCAGAATGGGGTTTCCAGAGAACCTGAGAAGAGCCTGAGGAGACTATCTCCTTGAAGTAATGGACCCAGAGAACGGGCGTGCCGTCTTCTTTGAGGGACAACATTTGATATCCTAACAAAAGACTCAGAGGTCACTAAGGGAGTGGGGGTTGGAATTTGTAAGAGCCCAGCCCGCCTCATCAGATCTTTCTCAAGAAGGTTACTGAGATCACCAAGGCTGTCATCCCTTCCTCGGAGAAGCCATTTCCAGAGTTGTTCTCCCTTGATATGTACCAGGGAGAGTGGCCTGCCCAACTTTTAATAAGGCCATTATTTAATATTCCTTCTGCTCTCTGAAAGGTAAATTGGACCCATCCTGGGAACCCTGCTCAGCCCCCCGCTGACAAGTCACACTGGGAGAGGAGAATCATTTCACTCCTCAGAAGGAGGAGGAATGATTTATCGTGGCGGGTTTGGGATGTCAGATCTCAATTCCTGTCATCAATCTTCCAAAATAAACCCTGTCATAGGGAACTTTTGACAGACCACCTGCTGGAAAGGGCCTTCTTTTCCCCCTATCTTTTTGGACAAAGTCAAAAAAGCCCTTGCCTCCCCGACTCCCAGAACATCCTGCATATGTGGTGTGCCCGCAGGCAGGCTGCCCCAGGCTTGGTTGGCCCTGGGTTCCTGCAGAAGGGCAGGACCCCCTAACCAGGAAGCTAGGCTTCCAAGAGCTCCAGTCGGCTGACCTGGGGTGGGTGCTGCCACCCCTGGAGCTCTGCAGTGGACTGACAGATGAGAAGTGGGGAAAGGGTCCCCCCTGTCATCCCCACCTGCCTGGCTCCAGCCGAGCCGAGCCTGTGTTGCAGGACAGCAGCCCCCGGAGCTTTCCGCATTCTGACCCTGACAAGGAGAGCTGTCCTGAACCTCTGCCCAATGGCCGATGGCAGGGGGAGGGGGAGCAGGAAGCTCTGGGGATGGGGGTGGGGGAGGGTGGCTGATCACCCCTCAGCCCTGTTCTGTCTGTGCCTGCAAAAGGAAGGAATGCCTTTGGCTGCCACGCCCGTCCTCCGCCCTGCCTGTCACCGGGGCCATTTCTGGGATGGCTCCGTGACCCAAGCGGATGGCCCAGGTTCCCGTGGACAGGACAGCCCGTGCCTTGAGGACAGTGTGACAGAACCATTTAAGTTGTAGCCAATGTGCAGCCACCCCTGCCCCACCTCATGCCTGGGTTGGACACGCAGCTCAGTTAGGAGTGAAGCCCAGCTTTTCCTGGTACTGAGCCCTGAGAGAAATCCCTCCCGGGTGACCTCATGGGAGTGGCGTGATGAGTGCGGTGTAGGTTTCAAGTCCCTGTGAGCTTGTGTCCCTTTAAGTCCACTGCTGTCCCTATTCTGGGTGGATCCACCCTGTAAAGCTGGACCCCTGTCCCCTACTGGCTCAGCACCAAAGCTGTGGTGTAAGTAGGGTGCTCAGCGCTGTCTCTGTGGGGCCTGGGAAAGAAAGGGGCTCAGTTCCCCAGTATGTGGGATCACCCTCAGGTTCATTCATTCTTGGATATGTCGTGAGGCCTCCGGTAGTCCTCCAGGTGCGGGGGCTGCTCGGAGAACAAATCAGAGGCGCCTCTGTCCCGGAGCTTACGCTTCAGTGGTGGGGGTGGAATCAAGCTGAGTGAGGGGTCACCCTGGAGCACACTGCCCCGGGGTCCTCCTCGGGAACAAAGGCCAGTGGAGGCGTTTACTTCTGGGGCTGCCTGAGTTTGCTGCACCAGCCTCAGTGCGGGGAGCTTGTCCTCCAGGGAACACCCTGGGGCCCACTCCTGATTCTGCCTTCGATTTATGGGAAGAGTAGGATGTCTGGAAGGAGAGACTCTGTACCTGCTAGGAGGGTCTCCAGAGAGAGAAATCGCGGCCAGCTCCACGCACCTCCCCACCAGCCCTCTTCTATTCTAACAATTGTAACAGCGCCATTTATTTAACACTCCTAAAGCCAGACACTGTGCAGAGTGAGTGACACATGTCATCTCAGGTAGTCCCCTCCCCATTTTCAAGAGGAGCAAACAGAGGCCCAGGGAGGCCACATGACTTGCCTAAGGTCACACAGCCAGTAAGTGCCAGAGCCAAGGTTTGAGCACGAGGTGGGCTGACTCCAGAACCTGTGCTCTTAACCTTTAAGTCCTACTGCCCCCCTACTGGGATGCCCCATCTCTCCTGGACCCCTTGCCTCTGCCACTCCAGGGGTGGGGCTCAGCTCTCAAAGCTCCCCCCAGATATTTCCTCCCTGTCTTTGTTTTCCAGGGCTGCTATGACAAATACTGCCCAATGGGTTGACTGAAGGGATTTATTGGCTCACAGCTTGGTGGGCTATAAGTCCAAAATTAAAGTCACCCAGCTGGTTGGGGCAGCTTTGATGAATCGGGAATTTCAGTCCCCTAACCTATATAAACTTCACTCTGTCCCCCTCTATTTCAGGGTCCCACCGGAAGACCTGGACTCCCGGTAAGCAGCTTTCATGTCTCCTTTCCTTTGTGTCTTTCTCAATCTGAGGACTGGCCAGGTTGTTTTGCTGCTTTTCCTCCAGGTGTCTGGGTGAGAGCCTTTCTCTAGGGTCTCTGATCCCTAACCAAGGGGGAAGCCCACCCTCAGCCCCCTCTTCCTTTGAGACCTAGAGCAGAGCAGGCCCAGCTGGAACATCTTGTAGCCCAGTGCATACCAGTGAAGGTTAAAAACCACCACCCCTCTCTCCTGTGCCCTCTGATAAAAGAGTAGACCCTAAGTAGACTCCAAGATTTTGTAATCCCCCCGGTTTCCCTTTCTGAATTTCTGGAAAGGCTCTGCCAGGGAACCATAGGGACTTTGGAAGGAAATAAAATCTCCTTTTAGTGAGACTTTAATAGGTGCCAGGCCCTATGCAAATCACGCTTTATATGTGTGATTTGTTCAACCACTTGGTGAAATGGATGTTATTACACCCATTTGACAGATGAGAAAACTGAGACTCAGAGTGGTAAAGTACCCTGTCGACAATCACCCTGCCTCTAGGCCAGCAGCTTCAGTTGTAGAACTGTTGGGGAGCCCATGTGGGGAGCACACACCAGTCCATAATGCTGTTCCTTGGGGTTCCTGTTGACATTTGAGAATCATCTTGAAAGTCTTCTAAGATATCATTCATGGCCTCTAGCCTAGGACCCAGAGGGGTTGAGTACTGGATCCTGGGGAGCTCTGGGTGCACAGAGGGCCGAGGTGGCACAGAGTGATCAGGGGCAGGGTGCCAGGCTGCCCTGTCTCCCTGCATCAAAGACACAGATTCTGGACCCTTCTGTGCATGCCACTTACCCCAGTTACTCCCTCTTTAGACAAGAATTATACTGTAACCTCTTGACCAATACAGCAATTTCATGTCCCATGGTGGCTTTCTTAATGAAATGCATCTGGGAGCATGTTTAGCCTCAAAAAATGGAAACCCTCCCAGTAAATAAGAGCCTGGAGCAGATGGCGGACGAGTGAATTGGTCCCACGAAACCCAAGGAGGGGAAAAATCAGATGACTGAGGAGAACGTGGGCAGACCTTGTTTTTTCTTACAAAGTCCACCTTTAAAAAGCATTTTGGGAGCAATTCACTCAGCAAGGACTGCTGCACTTTGTTTCCAGCTTGCTGACCATTCCATGCCTGTCCCTAACCCAAGCATTTTATGGCCAAGACTGCAAAGAACATTAGTTTTAAAAAAGAAAAGAAAAGGAGACCAAAACCCACAGCTTGCAATATCATTCAAAAGCCCAAGCATGCGTGGACCATGGGATGTCACAGCTGATGCCCAGCGGGGCCTGGGGTGTTCAGCAGGGAGAGGAGAATGTGGACCCATGGGTTATGGCCCTGTTTATGCTTTCATCATGTTGGGACCTGGGAGGGAGCCAAGAGAAGATTTCGTGATCCTGGCCCTTGCTGTGAAATGCAAA
>PVKY010001559.1:0-31015 GCA_004027775.1 Bradypus variegatus | reverse complement strand
CCCCCATCTGTCTCTGTCCCCCATCTCTGTCTCTCCCCCCCACCCCGGGTGTTCTAGAGGAGGACCCCTCGGAGGACGATTCCATCAAGGACTCGCTAGGCACGGAGCCGCCCTACCCCTCCCCTCAGCAGCTCCCGCCACCTCCAGGGCCCGAGGACCCCCCGTCCCCCAGCCCCGGGCAGCCCCTGCTGGGCCCCGACGGCCCGCGGACATTCTCTCTGTCCCCCTTCCCCGGCCTGGGTGCGGGAGAGAGGCTGGTGGGCGCACTGCTGCCGAAACACCTGACGCCCCCGGCCGCCTTCAAGGGGGAACCGGGGGGCCTGCTGCTGTTCCCCCCGGCCTTCTACGGCGCCAAGCCCCCCACGGCCCCGGCCACGCCCGCCCCCGCCCCGGAGCCGCCCGGGGCCCTGGAGCCGGCGGAGGGCGGAGGGGGCGGCCCGGCGGGGGGCTCGGCCGGGGCGGAGGAGGAGCAGCTGGACACGGCCGAGATCGCCTTCCAGGTGAAGGAGCAGCTGCTCAGACACAACATCGGGCAGCGCGTGTTCGGCCACTACGTGCTGGGGCTGTCGCAGGGCTCGGTCAGCGAGATCCTGGCCCGGCCCAAGCCCTGGCGCAAGCTCACGGTCAAGGGCAAGGAGCCCTTCATCAAGATGAAGCAGTTCCTGTCGGACGAGCAGAACGTGCTGGCCCTGAGGACCATCCAGGTGCGGCAGCGAGGTGAGGGCCGGCCCCGGCCACCTCCACGGCCACGTCCCGGGCCCTGCCGCTGCCACCCGGGGCCAGGGACCTGACCTTCCACCCCCTGCAGTTCCCGGGTCCTGTGGCTGCCCCTTCCTCCCCGCCCGGCCCTCCCCGGGGCGGCTCAGCTCACTGACGACGACGGTGGGAAGAGGCTGCACCCCAGGGGCTTCCCTGCAGGCCTCAGCTACCACCCATGAGGGGCCTGGGCAGCTGCCCACACTGTAGGACTCAGTCTCCACGGCAATCAGTGGCCGAAGGACCCACGCTTTCACCTCATGCACACCTGGGTTTGAGCCCCAACCCTACCCTTCACCTGATAGGTGAGCTCGGGCAACTGACTTGAGCCTCCCTGTGCCTCGGTTTCCCCATCTGTCAGCCTGGAAGCCCCCCTGCCCCATCCACCTCCAGGGGCCGACCCCCAGTACACAGGCCCCCACGACAAACGCCTTCTTGCCTCCCCCAGGTAGCATCACCCCGAGAATCCGCACGCCCGAGACGGGCTCGGACGATGCCATTAAGAGCATCCTGGAGCAGGCCAAGAAGGAGATCGAGTCGCAGAAGGGGGGTGAGTGTGACCCCCACAGGCCAGGCAGAGGCCTCTCCCACCTTGTCCACCTCCGGAGGGAATTCCAGGCAGGTCGGAAACCGCTGCGCCTCTCCCAGCCTGCAGGCTCGACGCGGGCCGGGCCGTGTCGTCCAGCGGGGCAGCCCCCAGCCATGCGGGGCTGGGTACATTAGGGTCCATTAAAATTCAGGGAAACTTAGACTTCAGTTTCTCAGTCACACCGGGTTAGACAACACGATTACAGAACGTTTCCTCTCTGGATTGTCAGGTGTCTTCAACTTTTAGGAGGCAGAATAGTCTCCTGGGAACCAGTTAAACACCCAGGTGCCTGCGTCTTACTCCTTCCTTGTCCATCTGTCCCTCCTTTATTGTTTTTTTTTTACTGTTTTTTGCTTAAATTTTTTTATTGTAGACTATAACATACATACATAACAGTGATAACTTTCCAAGTGCAATTTAACAAGTGGAGAACAAACTTCAAAGAATACTGTAGGTTACAGTTCCACACTTTTGGTTATTTCCTTATCATGAAATATTACATATATACCGAAAAGGTACTGTCTTTCAAATTATGATTTAACAAGTAGATATATAGGAAGTTTCCAAAGTTATTATGTGTTATAGCACCATAGTTTCAGGCATTTCCTTATTGTGAAATCTAACATATATACAAAAAGGTATAGCTTCCAAATTACAATTTAACGAGTAGCTATAGAACAAATTTCAAAGGATGCTATGGGTTACAGTTCTACCATTTCATTTCTTTCCTTCTAGCTATTCTAATACTCTAGCAACTAAGGAAAAGAATTATATAAAGATCCAATATTCATAATCCTTTGTTAAATTCCATCTTGTCTGTTGTTTCCCCTTCCTCTAGTTTAATCACTTTCCCGATCTTCAGGGATGTCTAGGCAGTGACCACCCTAACCTGTTCGTGTGGAAAAGGGGGGGCAACTCTATGAGCAAAGATATCGCTCCTTTTTGAAACTCTGCCCTTTGCATTCCCAAGGAGACGCTATGCTCCCCTATTCACCTCGGACCCCTCCAAACTTTCCTAGTGGGCGCCCCTATTTGTCTCCGAGGCTGCTGTAACAAATCACTACAAACTTAGTGAAAACAACACACATTTATTATCTTACAGTTCTGGAGGCAGAAGTCCAAATGGGTCTCACTGAGCTAAAATATCAAAGTGCCTGCAGTGCTGAGTGCCTTCCTGGAGGCTCCAGGGGAGGAAGCCATCCCTGGCCCTTTCTAGTTTCTAGAAGCCGCCGTGTTCCTTGGCTCGTGGCCCCTTCCTCCGTCTTCAGGGCCAGCAGTGTGGTGTCTTATGATCTCGCTCTCTCTCTCTCTCTCTCTCTCTCTGACCTGTTTTCCCCATCATGTCTCTGACTCCTCCTCCCTCTTCTAAGGACCCTTGTTGTTACATTGGGCTACCCGGATAATCCAGGACAATCTGCCCATCTCAAGGTTCTTAAAATAATTAATCCCATCTGCAAAGTCCCCTCCCTTTTTATGGAGGTAAAATCCACATAATGTAAAGGTCACCATCGTAACCATTGTTTAGCGCGTGCAGTTCAGCGGCATTTACGTTTACGATGGTGGGCGGCCGTCACCTCTGTCTAGTTCCAGAACGTTTCACCATCCCGAAAGGAAACCCTGTACCCATTAAGCAGTCGCTCCCACTCCTCCCTCCCCCAGCTCCCAGCACCCACTAATCTGCTTTCCGTCTCTATGGATTTGCTTGTTCCAGATTTTTCATTTAAGTGAAATCATACGACAGCGGCCTTTTGTGTCTGGCTTCTTTCACTTTTTGTAAAGTTGAGCTTCCTCCACAGTACAGCATGTGTCAGAACTTCATCCATTTTTATGTCTGAATAATATCCCTTTTATGGATATCCCACATTTCGTTATTCGTTCATCTGCTGATGGACACTTGGGCTGCACCACCGTTTGGCTTTTATGAACAGTGCTGCCGTTTAGGGTAACACAAGCCCAGGTGCTGGGGTGGGGACGTGGACATCTTGGAGTGGGGGTGTTACTCTGCCTACCACAGCACCCCTTTCTCCATCAGCCCCCCAAACATTGGGGCGCACCCAGGGATCCCCCACCCGACCCTCTTTCCCACTCTTCCAGGACCTGTCCATTCATTCGTGGAAGTTTCCGTAACCAACAACTCCCACATCTCCCCCTCTCCAGGCCAGACCCCTCTTGAGAGCTCCAGATCCACACACCACTGCTGCTGGGCACGGCCTCCCGGGTGGCCTCGGCATGTCCTGCTCAGCCCGTCCCTGACGGAATCCTCAGCCTCCCACCCCAGCCCCGCCCCTCGGGGCCTGGGAACCCGGTAACAGGAGGAGCTGCCACCGTCCGCCCACCACCCGGGCTAGAACCCCTGGTAATGGGGTTCCCTGGGAGTAGCCTTGGCTCCCCACCCCTGGCAGCCATCCTGGGGCCACTGTCGCTCTAGTGTTTTTGTTTGTTAAAGCTGGTCCATCCTCTTCACTCACTAGGACGTTTGCACTAGCCTCCTTGCTGGCCTGGCCAGTGACATTCCAGGCCCCGCTCCAGCCCATTTTCCACCCAAAGCCAGAGGGATTGTTCTAGAACACACACACTGTCATGTCACTGCTCAGAGTCCTTCCGTGGCTTCCTGTTTTCTGCAGGGTAAAACCCCAACTCCTTGGCAAGGCCTGTAGGCCCTACAGTCTTCAGCTCCGTCTCCTGACCCTTCCACGCCTCACGTGTCTATGCTTAGAGTCCCCCCCAGCTGCTGTGACCCTTTCCCAAGACCTTTCCCCTAGCCAACTCCTGCTCACACTTGACAATGCAACTCAGATGCCACCTTCTCCAGGAAGCCCACCATGGACATCCACATGGGCTGGATGCTGCCCCTCCTTGGTTCCCCCATAATTGCCTCTACACTGGGTCCAGTAGAGCCAGATTAGCCGGGCTGGAAACTCTGGTTCTGCTGTGTAACCTCAGGCAATTT
Organism: Bradypus variegatus; assembly: GCA_004027775.1. Lineage (NCBI taxonomy): Eukaryota > Metazoa > Chordata > Mammalia > Pilosa > Bradypodidae > Bradypus > Bradypus variegatus. The sequence continues at coordinate 26,720 of PVKY010001559.1, read as the reverse complement.
ACCTAGCCTCTCTGTGCCTCCATTTCCTCATTTTTGAAATGGAGACAAGATTAGTACTGCACTCGTAGGGCTGGGTGAGGATCAAATGAGATCAGCCTGGCACACCATCAACCTGTGGCCGACACTGCGCACAGAGTGCTCCTACTACAGTTAAATGTCATCATTTCACTTGTGTGCTGTTGACAAGTTCACGTGGCTGCGGTGGCTGTGGGGTTTCGAACTCGGTGCTCCCCCTCCGTTCTGCAGTGTCTTCTGCCCCCTGGTGGCTGCTCAGAGCCTGCGTCCCGAGCCCCAAGCCCTCTCTGCTGCTGCCTGGGTTTCCCCACAGCTTTCCCAAGGGCCCCCCTTTTCAGGGACCTCAGCTCCTATGCCAGGTTGGGGCAGAGGGCAGCTTAACCTGGCAGGAGCCTACACCGCCCCACCCAGTGTAACCCACTGAGCAGCATTTGTTTATTGTTGGTCAACTCCTGTAGGGGAGATGCAGTCATTCAGTAAATATTAAGCTTCTACTGTATGCAGGACTGAGGATACAGCCTGTGAGACATATGACAGTGAGAAGAACCGTGAGAACCATCTAGTCTAACAGGCAGCACAACCACGGCCAGAGAGGGGAAGATAGATGCTCAGTTACACAAAGACAGGAGAAGCCAGGTACAGATCTCTCCACCCAAGGGTCAGAAACAGCAGAGGAAAACGTGTGCCACGAGCATGCCAAGCAGTGGGTTTACACACAAGTCTCTGAAGGGTTCATGCATGCAAGAGAAGTACCAAGGTTATCCCCCACACCCCGGGCAAAAGCACAGACTAAGCCGAGGGCACAGTGGCAAGGCTGGGGAGGAAATGAACATGGCTGACTGCTCACTCGGGAATTCCACTTCTGGAAATCAAAGGAAATGTCTAGAATGGGGACACAGATCTATACACAAGCTGCTCTTTTATTCTTATTTATAGTAGTAGCAACTGGAAACAACCTAAGTGTCCAGCAGTGGGAGATCGGGAATAAAAACAGAGCCTCTCCATTAAGAGGAATGTGCATCCATTAAAAATGGGAGAGCTTTTAATGACACGAACAAATGCTCATGTTGAACGTGAGGGCCAACCAGGCTGCACTCCCACATACAGTGTGAGATAATTTTGCACATGTAGTTTAGAAAACAGACCAGAAGGAAATATATAAGACTATTTCACATGGGTGCTTCCGAAAGAAGGATTAGGAGGGATTTTTATTTGCATCTTTATTTTCTGCGTTTTCTTAGCTCTCCACAATAGCCATGTGTCATCTTTTTTTTTTACAATTGCAGTGAAGTTGACATAAAATATCATAAAATTAACTATTTTAAAGTGTATAATTCTATGTTATTTAGAATATTCACAATGTTGTGCAAACACCACCTACCTCTATCTACTTCCAAGACATTTTTATCACCCCAAAAGGAGACCCTGTACCATTAGCAGAAACTCTTCATTCCTCCTGCCCACCCCATCCGCCCCCAGCCCCTGGTACCTACTAATCTACTTTCTGTCTCTAGGGATTTGCCTATTCTGAACATTTCATATAAATGGAACCATACAATTTGTGGCTTTTGGGTCTGGCTTCTTTCACAGCATAATATTTTCAAGGTTTATCCACATAACAGCATGTGTCAGAACAACATTCCTTTTTTATGGCTGAATAATATTCCACAGTTGTTACTTTTTTAATTGGAAAATCACTAAAATCTATTTTTAATGGAGCTGTGAATATCCACTGGGATGGAGACTATATGAACAGAAATTGGAGAAAGGATTGTCTCAGCTCCGCTTGGTCCAGGGGTGGGGAGACCCCAGCGTAGGGGAGGCCACTCGACAGGGGAAAACACCTTTTAGTAAATTAGTTAATCGTTGCTTTTCAGGAACAGGTCAGTCAATCCCAGGTTATGACACACTCTCCTGTTTGCTTCCTGTGCAGCCTTCTGTTCATTCATTCACTCGTTCATTCAAATAAGATAATGAGCCTCTGGGAACCCACTGCCCAACCCAAGATCTAGAAGATTGCCAGTCACTTAGATATTCAGTGTTTTCCTCCCCCATCCCACCCCTCCTCTTCCAAAGATCTTTTCCATCCTAAATTGTGTTCTCTCATTCCTATGCAAATGCAGTTGCCTCTTTTAAAATTATTTTTCACCAAATGATATATGATTTATTTTGCTTGTTTCTGAGCTTTATAGAAAGCATGTTAAACTGTGTCATCTTTTGGGATTTGCTTTGGCCATTCAGTGTGATGTCTTTAAGGTTCCTGTATAGTTTTGCATGGTGACATCCTTTTTCCCTGCTGTATAGTGTTCTGTCGTGTGACCATGCTGCTGTTTATTGTCCATTTTCGTCAATAGGCATTTAAGTTGATGCCATTATTTTGCTATCAGAATAAGTGAAGGAGCCTCCTTTAGATACTGTTAACATTTTCCTTGTCTGTGAACATTTGCATAGTTTGTTTGTAGTATATGCAGAAACATGTCTTCTTCGCCTAATGTTCCCCACAAGTACTTTCTCCACATCTGCTAAAATATCTCTGTCAACCTGATTTTTAATGGCTGCCTAATATTCTGCCATACGGTTGGACCATGCTTTATTCTCATCGATACCCAGTTGTTGGACACAGGGGCTGCCTCCAGGCTTGGGCATTTGGGTATAAATTCCAGTGCTGTGATATCTTCGCACCTCGCGCTCTGCCCTGACAGTGGGCTTCTGGCCGCCCCACCATCCTCCCCACAGGTGAGCCCAAGAACTCAGCAGCCCCCCTGAGCGCTGCCAATGGCACGGCCGCCAGCAGCACCTCAGAGGATGCCATCAAGAACATCCTGGAACAAGCACGCCGCGAGATGCAGGCACAGCAGCAGGCCCTGCTGGAGATGGAGGCGGCCCCCCGGGGCCGCTCGGTGCTGCCCTCGCCCCCGGAGCGGCCCTCGCTGGCCACCTTGAGCCAGAATGGGGCCCCGGCCTATGTCAAGCAGGAGGAGGGCGGCAGCAGTGGCGGGACGAGCAGCAGCGCCACGCAGACGCCCCTCACGGTCCTGTCCCCCGCCGCCTTCGTGCAGAGCATCATCCGGAAGGTCAAGTCTGAGATCGGCGATGCCGGCTACTTCGACCACCACTGGGCCTCAGACCGCGGCCTCCTTGGCCGCCCCTATGCCTCTGTCTCGCCCTCGCTGTCCTCCTCCTCCTCCAGCTACTCCGGCCAGCCCAATGGGCGGGCCTGGCCCCGTGGAGACGAGGCCTCCGCGGCCCCCGAGGACGAGGCAGCCGGGGCCGAGGACGAGCCCCCCAGGGTGGGTGAGCTGAAGGCCGAGGGCAGCGGCCCCGAGCCAGGCAGCGGCGGGCGGCTAGCCTACTACCCTGCCTACGTGCCCCGCACCCTAAAGCCCACGGTGCCGCCCCTGACCCCCGAGCAGTACGAACTCTACATGTACCGCGAGGTGGACACGCTGGAGCTCACGCGCCAGGTCAAGGAGAAGCTAGCCAAGAACGGGATCTGCCAGAGGATCTTCGGGGAGAAGGTGAGGGTGTGGGGGAGAGAAGCACCCCCAGAGGCCCAGAGGCGCCCCCCAGGACCCTGTGGAAGGAGGTGCCGGGGAGAGTCCAGGGTGTGGAAAGAAGTGTGTGTGAGTGAGGCCAGGGTAGATGCAGGATTCGAACCCAGATCTGCATGACTCCAAAATCCTGAGCTCTGTTTCCTGTGCCCAGGTCCTGGGGAAAGGAGGGCCAAGGCAAAGCTGGCATGCAGTGGTGCAGTTGTTAAAATAGTGAAACACTTCCATCCTGGTGAGAAAACAGTCGCTTCCTCCCTTCCCCCCAGGACCCTCCACACCTCCCAGCATCCAGCCACCAAAGGGTTAAGTCTCAGCCCGGCGGGGGGGGTTCTCCTGCCCCTCCAGTACCAGTTAAGACTTCTTAAATATCATCTTGGTCCATAGCAGAGGAACAGGCAGAGGCTCAGTTGAGCTCAGAAGAGAGACAAGTGAGTCTAGTGGGAGGCTCTGGAAGGCTTCCTGGAGGAGGGGGAATTTGAGGAGTCTTAAAGGCAAAGCACCTAGCAGGCCTCTGGGAAATGAACAAATGAAGGCATCCTCTCCCAGAACTGGAGGGAACAGCAGCCCTCTGGGTGGGGGGAGGCAGGCCTGCTGACCTACCCTGCCTGCCTCCCGGCTCCATCCCCAGGTGCTGGGCCTGTCACAGGGCAGTGTCAGCGACATGCTGTCCCGGCCGAAGCCCTGGAGCAAGCTGACGCAGAAAGGGCGTGAGCCCTTCATCCGCATGCAGCTGTGGCTCTCGGACCAGCTCGGCCAGGCGGTCAGCCAGCAGCCCGGCGCCCCCCAGGGTGAGTGCAGCCTGGGGCCTCCAGAACTGCCGCACGCCCCCACTCTTCCAGTCTGGGTCAGGAGCAGGTGGGACCCCTTCTGCCTACATTTGCCCCCGCTGTGCCCCTGAAGACAAGTTTGCTGCCCTGTTCTCTCCCTGCGCCCCCTTTCCTTCTTCCTTCAACCAGAGCGATGCTCCGAAATCTCATACCTGGCTGCGTCAGTCCCCTTGAAAGCCTCTAGGTGGCGCCAGAGTGTCCAAAGCAGGTGGAGAAAATTCTATCACCAGTCGGGAATCGCTAATTGATAGAAGCTCTTAGAGAGAGAGAGAGAGAGAGAGAGAGAGAGAGAGAGAGAGAGACATGCACGCACACACTCCCCAGGATCTGACAAGCAGCCTCAGAATCCTTCTTAGCACAGGGCTTCAGGCTGCAAGTTTCTCCTCCATTAATGATGACAGGGTAGAGCCAGACGAAGAAATAGGCTGAGCGTTGCCCAAAGTCCCAGAGCTGGGCAGTGGTGGAGGCAGCTCCTGGGAGCTCAAGCCCCTCTTGCTGTGGAGACGGTGGGCAGGTCGGCTGGGGCCCTGTCCCTTGCGCAGGGATGAGGCACACGGCTGCACCCCCTGGGCCCCGTGACCTCCTGGGAAGGGAGGCGGGGCCCAGAGGAACAGCGGTGAGGTGGGGGTGGGTCTCTAGACAAGACCCCAACTCAGCTTCAGGTGAATAGAGCAGATCGACGCGGAGCAACGGGCACGTGGACCAGAAACCTAATGTGAAGCAACAAAAGCCTAAGTTCTTCTTGATGGTGTTTGCTTTAGAAGTGGTAGCCATGGGACTGCAAGCATCTGCATTAAAACATAAAAAACATAAACATTAAAAAAAAACATTAAAACATAAAAAGGAGCCACTGAAAAGAAAAGAAAAAAAACAGAGAGCGACCACCCTCCAGCCTGGGGAGAAGGGGCTGTTTAATCTTTCTATCAGTCCCCGTGGGAAGCGCTGTTGTCATTCACATTTTACAGATGAGGAGACTGAGGGTCAGAGTGGCAGAGCCAGGTTGGAAGCCTGTTAGCCATTGTTGTCGCCCAACCCCTGGGATATGCCTGAGTGCCTGCCCCAGAGCCGTGCCTGTGAGAGAGCTCCCTTCCTTCGTTTGTTTGATTTTTTCACATTTGGATTTATTAATTTTTTATTATGGTAAAATTCATATAACATAAAATTAACCATTTTAAAGTGTACCATTCAGTGACAGTGCATTCACAGTGTTATCCAACCATTGCTTCTATCTAGTTCCGGAACATTTTCATCACTTCAAAAGGAAACCTCATACCCATTAAGCAGTTGAACCCCATTTCTTCCTCCCCCAGCCCCTGGCAAACACTGATCTGCTTTCTGTCTCTGTAGATTTGCCTATTCTGGACATTTCATGTAAATGGAATCATGCAGTTTGTGGCCTTTTGTATCTGGCTTCTTTAACTCAGCATGTTTCCTGGGTTTGTCCATGTTGTAGTGTGGATCACAACCTCATTCTTTTGTAGGGCTGAATAATAGTCCACTGCGGGTATATGCCACATTTTGCTTATCCGTTCATCTGTTGATGGACATTGAGTTGTTTCCACCTCTTGGCAATTGTATAGAGCTGCTGTGAACATTTCTGTACAGGGTTTTGTTTGAATACCGGTTTGGAATTTTTGGGGGTATATACCTTGAAGTAGCACCGCTGGGTCATATGGTAACTCTGTGTTTAACTTTTTGAGGAACTGCCACACAATTTTCCACGGCAGCTACACAATTTTACATTCCCGCCAACAATGTGCAAAGGTCCCTATTTTCCCACAGCCTCGCCCACACATGGTATTTTCCATTTTTTAATTCATAGCCACTCTCATGGTTGGGGAGTGGTATCTTGTGGTTTTGATTTGCATTTCCCTAATGACACTTGTTTTGATTTTTGTTTCTCGGTTGTGGAAGGTTTTGGGCACAGGTAGAATAGTGCTAAGCAGAGCAGACCAGGATGGTGTCCTGGTGGCAGGGACAGCACAAGCCAAGGCCCAGAGCTGGGGTCACACCCGGCTTAGGAAGGGGTGTGAGTGGACGTGCTGGTGGAAAACTGTCTTTGTCCCTTGCTCACCTGCGGAACAGGAAGGAGCCAGGGCTCTGGGTTCATGGCGCTTGGACCCAGAGGTGGCAGAGATGGGGAGCTGTAGCGGCTGGCCTGGGGGGCAGGGAGGGCCCCCACAGCCACCACTTATCCATGGCTTATTGGGCCTGAAGGCAGCTCAGCTGACCCGTCACCTCAGGACCCCACAGGTCTTGCCTAGGAAGCTGAGACCAAACCCTCCCAGCCCCCCATCTCTCCACAGCCCCCCACATGGCAGAGTCTAGCGCCAGAGCCCCTGCTGTCTGGGCAGGCGGGGGTGTGAGCCGGATGCCAAGGGGGCCGCTGCCTGCCACAGACCCCGGCTTAGTCACCCAGCCGCATTAGTGACGCCCACGGGAGTCGGCATCAGTATTCCAAGCACTGCTCCAGGCTGCTCAGAATTCCCCGGCGCTAGAGGAGGCCCTGCTCCCTGGAGCACTCACTCCCTCTCCCCACCTCCCCTCGTCTCTCCAGCTGGGTCTCTCCCACCTCCCTCTCTTTCCCCATCTCTCTCTGGGCATCTGCCCCACTCAGTCTCTTTCTGCTCCGTCCTCTCCCTCCCTTGCTGCCTCTCCTGCCTCTCTCTGGTTCTCTCCTTCCGGCTCTTTCTCTCATGCTCTCTCTAATGTGACCACATGTTCCAGTTTGCCCGGGATGGAGGGGTGTCCCAGGAAGTGCACTGCTGAACCCTGTGCAGTCCCAGGCACACTGGGATGAGGCCGGCCCCTTGCCCTCTGCCCACACCCCAGTCTCGTGCCCCTCCCCGAGCCCCCTCCATGCGGTGAGATGCAGCCTCTCCATGGCCACATCTGACCCCCCAGCCCTGTAGCTGGGACGTCCCTCCTCATGCACTGGGCCTGGGTCTTTCAGATACTTCATCAAAGGCCACTGTCAAGGTCAAGAAAGGCCAGTGTTCAACCTGGGCGGGTGGGGGGCGGAAGCAGCTGGTGGTTCTTACAGCGTCTTCCGGGTGCATCTCCAAATCCTTCATCCGGCTCCCCCTCTGCCTGACATCCTGGCCCTTCCGAGTAGGGATGAGGGGTCGGGAAGATTTTCCAAAAAGCCGATCTAGGCTTTCACAGATCCTCAAAGCCACGACTCCCCTCCCACGGACCCCCAGCCCTTCTGCTGCCGGCAATAGGTGGAAACATGAAACGGCCTCTTGATTGCCCAAACTGGCCCTGCCTCACCAGCCTTGTCTGCTGGTGTCAGTGAGGGGCAGGATGAGGCCATGTCAGCGCCAGCATCCTCCTGGGTGGCCAGGATTTGGGGCAGGGCTTGAGGGAAAGATAGGAGCCTCCTCATGAGCCCACACAGGGCTGGGCTGCTACTACTCAGAACCTCAGAACCTTTCAGGGGTAATCAGGGGTCCTGGCCGACATTTATCTACTAAAGAGACTTCTGCCCAGCCCCTCCTGCCTCTCCAGGCACAGGACTAACCTGTGGCTCCTGCTCATATTCTGTGGATAAGCAGTGTTGGGTGTGAGCGGGCCTGAGTTCAAGTCCTGGCTTTGTCACCTGTCACTGTGTGTCCCTGGTCACATTACCTAACCTCTCTGAGCCCCAGTTTTCTCACTGTTAAAGTGGGATGACGTAGTACCTGCTTCCTAGAAGTGCTGTGAGGGTTGCATGAGATCAAGGGCATAAAACACATAACACTGTGCTGGGCATGTAAGTTGCTCAGTAAAAGGAAGTTTTATTAATTGTCATCGTCATCACCTGGGAAGGGGGACCCCTGGCCCAAGCAAGAAATTAAAAAGCGTGACAGTGTGTGGTCTACGTACTATTAGACCACAAAGGTGTACACCTCAGGGAAGGGAAATTGGAGGCTGGGCCTTGAAGGATGCATAGGAGTTCCAGCATAGGAGAAGGCTTCCGAGGCAACAAGACCAGCCTGAGCAAAGACACAGGGGTGTGGAAGGGCCTGGGATGTTGGGAGGGAGCTGTGGACTGTGAATAAGTTCAGGTTTGTGGGGTGACCAGGGACGAGAGAGCACAGAGCCTTAAACACCAGAGCAAGGGGGTAGACTTTTTTCTGGAGACAGTGGGGAGCCAATGAAGATTCCGGAGCATGGGGACAGTCTGATCAGAATGATCCCACTTACCTTCCACTGGGAGAGGCTCGGGATGTCATTCCTGAAAGCAAGGCCACCACGGACGGTTGTGGGACCCTTCACTTCCTAGTTAGCATCCATTTTCACGTGTATTACAACAAATTTCCAGCAGGTGGCAGCCAAATGCCTTGAGAAAGAGGCACCTTTTTCTGATTTGCTGGATTCCCCAGCCCTAGGGGGGCCATCCGTGGGTACATCCCTTGCTCTCCATGGATTGTCATAAGGCTCAGCTCACAATGGGATGCCCCGTGTGGGTGAGTCTGACCCCTCAGGATGTGGGAGCTCAACTTGACTCAGTGTGATCTGAGCCCCGCTGAGGGCCCCTGAAGGGAGGTGCGAGTCCCCATTTAACAGACGCCAGGACCCATCCTGGGCAGAGTCGTCGCACTCAGGCTTGCAAGCCCCAAATGTCTTCCAAATCGCTTGTCTAATATACGTTTCCATAAAATGTCTTTTGACAAATGAAGAGTATGGTTGACAAAGTAGCTTTTTTTAATGTGCTGGTGTACTGTGGACATCTTTTTATAGTATCATTTTTCATTACTACGTGGATTCACCATCTTTTATTTAGCAATCTCTTGTGGTTAAACTTAAAAAAAATGAAATTTCATTTTGATGTAATTTATAAACTTACAGTGAGTTGAAAGAATAGTACAAACTCCCTATCCCTTACGCCCAGATTCACCCGTTTTTAACATTTGGCCATATATATGCTCTTTTTCTTTCACTTTCAACCACCTGAGAGAGTAGTTTCAGACATCATGTCCCTTGATCCCTAGATACTTCAGCGAGTATTGCCTGAGAACAAGAAATTTCACGATGATACAATACTGTTATGGAACCAACCAGCCGTATTAAAATTTCCCCAGTTGTCCCAGTGGTGTCCGATTTTTTCCCTGTCCAGGATCAGATTCAGGATCATTTGCTGCACTTGGTTCCCGTATCTCTTCGACTCCTCCAATTTAGCCCGCTCCTCGGCCTTTCTTCCTCTTTCCTAATGTTGACATTTTGAGCACTCTAACCCAGGTATTTTATAGATGGGCTCAGTTTGGGTTTGCCCAGTGTTTCCTCGTATAGATTCAGGCTGTGTGCTTTTGGCAGGTGTATCACGGGAGCGATGCCGTATCCTTCCTGGTGCATGAATCAGGAGGCACAGATTGTTGATCTGTTTGATTACCGGTGATGTTCACTTTGATCGTTTGGTAAATGTGGTGTGCAGGGAGCTCGACTAGAAAATTACTGTTTTTCCCTTTGTAATTAACAGTATCTTTGAGACCACGTACATATCCTCTCCCTCATCAAACTGGCTTCCACTAGTTTTAGCATCCACGATGATTCCTGCTTGGGATAGGACTAGGGTGGTTGCAAAATTAGATGCTGCCAGTTCTCGGCTCTAACAAACAAGCCTGCCCAAGCTGCGTGTGTCGGTGCCAAACCTAGTAACCACCCTCTCTGTCTGTCCGTGGCCTCCAGCGAGTCCCACCGAACCAAGGTCCTCGCCGTCCCCACCCCCCAGCCCCACGGAGCCTGAGAAGAGCTCCCAGGAGCCCCTGAGCCTGTCCCTGGAGAGCAGCAAGGAGAACCAGCAGCCAGAGGGCCGTCGCGGCTCCTCGCTAGGCGGCAAGACGTACTCGGGCAGCCAGGCCCTGGGGGGCATCCAGGAGATGGTGGCCATGTCCCCTGAGTTGGACACGTACTCCATCACCAAGAGGGTCAAGGAGGTCCTCACGGACAACAGCCTAGGTATGGAGTGGGGGGAACTGGGGGTGCTGCCTCCCGCCCCGGCTGGCTCCCAGTGCCTTGGAAAGGAGCCTGCAGTGAGATGCCAGGGCAGCGGGGTGCAGCGGAGCTGCCGGTCAGCACTGGCGCGTCCCGACTCGGGGAGGCATCTGAATCTGGCCTGGGTCCCACAGGTGGATAAAAAGGGCGGTGGGAGCAGGTTGGATATTACCCGGAGTCCCCAACCCGCCACTTGCAAAGCGTCCTTCCAGGAGGACGTGAGGGATCCCCAGGTCTCCAGTTTTGACTTTTATCCGGGGCTGAAATCCTTGCCCTCGGGGGCACAGAGAAGAAATCTGTCCTAGGGCTCTTTTTCTTTTTGGATCACAAACTCCTCCGAGACTTAGAGGCGGGCTGTGTCCCCCTCCCAGAGGGGTGCCCTGGACCCCAAAATTTCCATTAGCATTTCTACTATGAAAATAAAACATGTTCATTGTTTAAAAATGCCAAATAATACAGAAAAAAGATGTTTAAAAATGAATCAATTAACTAAATCCACCCACAGTCTCCCAATCACATGCCACAGTTTTCATGTGTCTTTGACACTTTTTTAACGTAAATGAGAATATATATGTGCCTCATTTTCTTTTTTTTCCTCTATAAATGGTATTACATGTGTATTATCCTACGACTTGCTTTTTAAAAATCAATATTTTGTGGGCATCCTTCTGTCCGCATTCTTTTTCACTGTTGCTCTGTATTCCAGGCTATGGCTGCACCACACTTTTGGGCCCAGCTGATGGGCACTGTGCTTTTTCTAGCTTCGTGGCGCCTCTGACAGCATGTCTGTGTGCATCTCTGTGTCCTCGGGCCAGTGCAGCCGTAGGATAAATTCCAGGCAGTGGAATTGCTGGATCAGAGGATATGCACATCCAACATTTTGACAGAAGCTGTCAAATTACCCTCTAACAGGGTGGTACAAATGTGTGCATGTGAATTTTGCAGACAATTTCAGGGATCCCCTAGGAGAGAAAAAACTCTTAAATTGAAAAAGCATTTTTGTTGTTGGCCATGTAGCCACAGCCCCTCTTTGCAGAAAGGCCCCCTTCTGAGTCACTCTGGGCGTGTGTCCCTCATTGTCTCCGGCTCCCACTTCTGAGTGGTGGAGATGGAGCCCCGGGGTTCTTGCCTGTGTCTGTGATCTGTCCCTTACCTCTCCGGGGTGTGGGTTTCTCCAGCCAGCCTGGGGTAACCGGTTGCTCCTCCCCTGTCCCCAGGGCAGCGGCTGTTTGGGGAGAGCATCCTGGGGCTGACCCAGGGCTCTGTGTCTGACCTGCTGTCCCGGCCCAAACCCTGGCACAAGCTGAGCCTGAAAGGGCGGGAGCCCTTTGTCCGCATGCAGCTGTGGCTCAGTGACCCCCATAATGTGGAGAAGCTGAGGGACATGAAGAAGCTGGAGAAGAAAGGTGAGACTTGGGCAAGGGGTGGCTGAAGGGAATGCACATTCCCAGGCTGTCTTATAGTATCATATGTCCCTGATGCAATGAGCTGGGGTTGGGCACCTGCTGTGGGCCCCACCTCCCGCTGGCAAGATAAGGTGAGCAGTGGCGAAGGCATCCAGAGCACAGGGTGGAGTCACATGGGGGTTCACGACGAAAGTGTGGGGTCCAGTCAGACTGCGAGGGGCAGCACGGAGGAGGGCCAAGGCTGGGGCTTCCGCGTCAGGCAGCTCTGTAGTTGAGAACTTGGCCTGCCACTTCCCGCTGTGTGATCTTGGGCAAATTGCTTCCCCTCTCTGTGCCTTGGTCTATTTCACTGGGAAATCAGAATCAGTAGCATCTACCTCAGAGCACTGGTTCCAGGGTTAAAAGAGATGCAAATACCTTATTTCCTCCCTTCTGAGGCAGGTCCCCCCCCCCACATTTTAATGACTTGGAGTCGAGGCACCATATGATTAATGAGTACATTGAAACTAGTGTCCCCCAACAGCTGTTCTCAAATTCTGAAGTTCAGTGGCATCTCTGACAATTGAGAGAATGCCATACTGGCACCTATTTTTTTAAAGTTCAGTTTTATTGGGATATATTCGCATACCATACAGTCATCCGTGGTGTACAATCAGTTGTTCAGAGTACCATCATATAGTTGTGCATTCATCACCCTAATCTAATTTTTGAACATTTTCTTTATACCAGAAAGAATAAAAATAAGGATAAAAAATAAAAGTAAGAAAAAAAGAACATCCAAATCATCCCCCCCATCCACACTATTTTTCATTTAGTTTTTGTCCCCATTTTTCTACTCATCCATTCATACACTAGATAAAAGGAGTCTGCTCCATAAGGTTTTCACAATGACACTGTCACCCCTTGTAAGCTACATTGTTATACAATTGTCTTCAAGATTCAAGGCTACTGGGTTGTAGTTTGATATTTTCAGGTATTCTAGCTATTCCATTACATTAAAACCTAAGAAGGTTACCTATGTAGTGCGTAAGAATGCCCTCCCAAGCGACATCTCAACTTCATTTGAAATCTCTCAGCCACTGAAGCTTTATTTCATTTCATTTCACATCCCCCTTTTGGTCAAGAAGATGTTCTCAATCCCACAATGCTGGGTCCAGATTCATCCCTGGGAGTCATATCCTGCATTGCCAGGGAGATTTACACCCTTGGGAGTCAGGTCCCATGTAGGGGGGAGCGCAGTGAGTTCACCTGTCAAGGTGGCTCAGTTAGAAAGAGAGAGAAGGCCACATCTGAGCAACAACGAGGCACTCAGGGGGAGACTCTTAGGCACAGTTGTAAGCAGGTTTAGCCTCCCCTTTCTGGCACCCACTTTTGAGGGTTTCCTACATGTGAGGTGCCCTGCTAAGCTCCTTATGTTCATTAATCCAACCTCAGAATCAGGCAGGGCGAGCTTCTCAGCCACGAGGTTGGAAAGATTTGCAAGAAGAGCAAGGAGGGAGAAGAGGCAGCCGGACAAGGCTGTGGAATGGGTTCCCCTAAGTTTGGGACATGAGGCGCTCTGGGAGGGGCTGGCCAGTGGGGGGTGCTGTGCCTCCAACCACGCCCACACCCCAGGACCCTGCCACCCGTGGGGAACTGATCGGGGTCCCCACGAGCCTCTGGTCCACAGGCCCGCTCAGCCCTGCCCCCTGCCCTGCCTCAGCTTACCTGAAACGCCGCTACGGCCTCATCAGCACCGGCTCGGACAGCGAGTCTCCAGCCACCCGCTCCGAGTGCCCCAGCCCCTGCCTGCAGCCCCAGGACCTGAGCCTCCTGCAGATCAAGAAGCCCCGGGTGGTGCTGGCGCCCGAGGAGAAGGAGGCGCTGCGGAAGGCCTACCAGCTTGAGCCCTACCCCTCCCAGCACACCATCGAGCTCCTCTCCTTCCAGCTCAACCTCAAGACGAACACAGTCATCAACTGGTTCCACAATTACAGGTGCGGGCACCGGGAGGGGCCGCAGGGCGGGAGGGCGGGTAGGGGTCTCGGCCAGACCCCCTTCCCCAAGCCAGGGTCCCCAGGGGGTCCAGCATGGCCTCTGGGAGACGGGGGGACTGTATCGCCCAGTTTAGAGTTAAAGCACAGGCAAACCTGGATGTAAATCCCAGTCACTTCCCTTCCCTGAGCCTCAGTCTTTTCACCTGTATAATGGGAACCACAACAGGGTCTACTTCACAGAGTAGTCCTGAGGATCTAATGGGCTGACATATTTATATAAAATACTGGCACATACTAAGTGGTAGGTTTTGGTGTTATTATTTTGTTTATTATTACTTCACTCAGCTTGCTTTGTCTGCCTTTTAAGAAGGGACAGGGAATGGTTTGAGGACCCACAGGTACCCCCTGACATCCATCCACTCCAGGGGCAGAAGGAAGGCCCTTTGACCCCAAGGGAGAAGCAGAAGGAGGAGGCTGGAGATGGGGAGCACTCAGACTCTCCATTCTCCTCTGCACGGACATTGGCATCAGACCCGAGTTCAAATCCTGCCTTGGCTGTGTGACCCTGGGCAAGTCACTTTACCTCTCTGAGTCGCACCCTTATTTTACAAATGAGGAGCCAAATTCATATCGGACAATCGAGAATCAAATGGATTGAGACTCAAATGAAATAACTGTCTGTGTAAACGCATGGTAAAATATTGCCTGTTATTTGGCTCAGACCAGAGTCTACCCAACAGGCAATTACATAGTTTCTCAGAGCCTTACCCCCTTCTCCCAACCACCCTGGGAGATACGGAGACATCCTTTCCCCTCCAATTCCCTGTAAGAACTTAACGCTTCATTACTATCTAACATATTTATTCAACCAATATTTACTGAATAAACACAGTGAGCCAGTCTGGAAACACATGGGGTTCAAAGACAGCATCCCTGCCATAAGGGGCTTACAATCATGAGCCAGATGATTTCAGGACAGCCTAATAAACACCATAAAACAGGAAGGAACAAGGAGTTGAGGGAATGAGGGATTCTGCCTGGGGAAGAGATAGCGTCTGAGCTGGGTTTTGAAGGATAAATAGGAGTTTGCACCAAGGAGTAGAAGGAATTTCACTGCCCAAAGAAATGACTCTCAAAATTAGTTGTAATTACAGAGGGACATGTTATTTCATTCAGTAAATGTTTATTAAGTACCTGCTCTGTTTTCTGAGCGAAGACAGACAGAATCACTGCCCTTAGCAGCTCTTCCAAACCATCCAGAAAGGTCACTATTAAACAAATGCTTGTATGAACGTATTATCACAAACTGCAGTGAGCTCTGGGAAGGGGAACAACAGTATTTGCTGAGACAAAAATCACCAGGGAGGCCCTGCCTCAGATTTGGGAGTCAAGAGAATGAAAAGACTAATTTATATCAAGATGCAAAGGACACTGAGCCTGGTATTTAGCACCTCCCGTTTTATCGAGGGCCCAAAACTTGATCCATAATTTGGAAGTTCTGGTGGTGGAGCTTCACGCATTGAGCCATCCCCAAAGCCCCCTTAAACCCCTCCTTAACGGAAACCACAAGGGCTCCCCATGGCTCCCGCAGCTCTTCCCTGGGGAGGGGGCTGGGGGAGATGGCAAGGCTACTCTTGTGCGGGGACTGGGTGGACCAGTGACCCCTCAATGTCCCTCCAGGGCATAGGGGAGGCCGGAGGGTGCAGGCTGAACTGCCGGGCTCAAGGCCCTGCTCCAGCAGCCCAGGCCCGGTGTTGGTGGCTGTCCCAGCACCTCTTCCAGCCTTGCCTCCCTTGTCAGGGGTGTGAGCAGTCACTCCCTCAAGAGGTTATTATGAAAAACAAATTAAATCATTGCAGAGATTGCTTGGCCCCATGCCTGGCACATGGTAAATGCCCATCATTATGTTCCTATTTGTGATTTATAATTCTCAGTATTATGTTAGTAAGGTATAATTTCTCATTGATAGACATGGGCAGAGCCCCAGCCTGGAGGTGCTGAGTAAGCCCCTTTAACAGTGGCCCAAGTTGCTCTGTGACCTTGGACTGGTCATTTAACCTCTCTGGACCTCATTTGCTATTAGAAAATAATTTATGAGGTTAGACCCATTCCCACACCTTCCTGCTTTCCAGTGTAATTTATGAGTCTACATTTCCCTCTGACTGCAAGGAAGCCATTGTGGTGAAGAGGGAATGGGTTTTGGACTGGAATTTGGGTTCCAGGTTCTGGTGTCAGCTCTGCTCCTATGTGCCATGGTGAACTGGGCAAGTCATTCTTGGCGTATGCCTCAGTTTTCCTTTCTGGGATGTTATCTAAGCATCCTTCCAGGAAAGAGGCAGGAGGTTGTTCCCACTAAAATCCAACAAAATACGTCTGGGTTTGACTTTTAGAAATGTTCTAGAACAGAGCTGTCCAATAGAAATATAATGTGAACCACGTGGAATTTTTTATTTTCTGGTAGCCACATTAAAAAAATAAAAACAAACATATGGCCTTGAATTGTAATAGTATATTTCATTTAACTCAGGATGTCCAAAATACAATAATTTCAACATGTAATCAATATACAAACATTACTAATGAGATATTTCACATTATTTTTTGTAGTAAGCCTTCAAAAGCAAGTGTGTATCTTACTCTTACAGCACACCTCAATACAGAGTGGCCACATTTCAGGTGCTTGAGAGCCACAAGTGGCCAGTGGCTACTGTATGGACAGCACAGGCCTAGATCAGGAGCTTTGAAATCCAGCCATCCTGAGTTCAAGTCCCAACTCTGCCACTTACTGGCTGTGTGACCTTGGGCATGTCACTCAACCTCTCTGAGCCTGGTTTCCTCCTCTGTGACATGGGGATAACAGCAGCACCCACCCTGGAGGGTTGTTGAGAGGACTTCATAAGATGGTGCATGTAAAGGGGTTTAACAACTGGTAGACCCCAAGGAAAGTGGGTGGGGTCGAAATGCCACTCGAGTGGGTTGACCCGGAACCCCCTGCCCAGCCCCAGGCTCACGGCCGTCTCTGCCCCAGGTCCCGGATGCGCCGGGAGATGTTGGTGGAAGGGACCCAGGACGAGCCGGACCTCGACCCGAGCGGAGGTCCCGGTGCACTACTGCCAGGCCACTGCCACCCAGAACCCACCCCGCAGAGCCCCGACTCTGAGGCTGAGGACCAGAAGCCTGTCGTGAAGGAACTGGCTCTTCACGGGGGCTCCGAGGAGAGCGTCACGCCCCTGACCACCCAGGACCAGGCCCAAGTGAGGGTCAAGCAGGAACAAACAGAGGAGGACGCTGAGGAAGAGGCAAGCAGCCAGCCCCAGGACTCAGGGGAGCCGGACAAGGCCTCAGGGCCCCCCAAGGAGGAGCGCCCCGACCCCCTGGGTAACAACGGACTCCCGAAAACAGCCCCGGGGCCCCTGCTTCCAGGTGGGACCACCCCAGACTGCCCCTCGCTACATCCCCCCAAGGAGAGCGAGGGCGGGGAGCGGCTTCACCCGGACCCTCTAAGTTTTAAATCCGCCTCAGAGTCCTCGCGCTGCAGCCTGGAGGTGTCACTGAACTCGCCCTCAGCCGCCTCCTCGCCGGGCCTTGTGATGTCTGTGTCGCCCGTCCCCTCCTCCTCAGCCCCCATCTCCCCCTCCCCACCCGGTGCCCCCCCTGCCAAAGTGCCAAGTGCCAGCCCCAGTGCTGACGCCACCGGGGCCTTGCACCCCGGCACCAAGGGGAACCCTAACTTGCAGCGGCGGCACGAGAAGATGGCCAACCTGAACAGCATCATCTACCGGCTAGAGAGGGCTGCCAATCGGGAGGAGGCCCTGGAATGGGAGTTCTGAGGATGGGGTGAGGGGGCAAGAGGAAAGGCGCATATCCTGGTGGCTGCCTTCCTGCTCTCACTGACTCTCCTGGACAGGGTGGGGGACGGGAGGGAGGAATTCATCCATCATCACGAGGAGAGCGATGTTATTCCGTTTACATTTTTTGTTGTAATCCTAGTTTTATGAAATTGCGAGTGAGTGGGTGGGGCAGGTGCCAGCGCTCCCTCTTTTGGGCACCCCCTGCCCCCAGGGAGCCCCAGGAATCCTGCCCGTCTCCTCCACGCTGACCTCTGCAGGAGGCAGAAGCAAAATGGCTCCACATTTTCACCTGAAAACTCCAAACTCTTTTAGAAAAAAATAAATATTTATAGACCTCTTTTAGATATTTTAATAAAGGATCCTTTGGAATTTATCCCCAGCCGATGCTGTTTTGATATTACAGAGAGTTATAAAATCAGGATGCTGTCACAACTGTTGCGAAGTATACACTGAAGTTGTGTCGTTTTTTTTGTTTTGTTTTGTTTTGCCACTAGATGAGATTAAAAGAAGACAATTGTTCAAAGCCATCACAAAAAAACACTATAAGACTGACCAAAATTTAGATAACCTTCGAACCGCGGTTCCCCCCCTCATCTGTCTGTGAGACACAGTACATGGCTATTGTACTTCCAGAAACCATGCCGAAAAGCGAAAAGTCCAAAAGACTCTAAATGAAAACCTCAATGCTGTGTGTCTTCTTCTGGTGGTCTGTTTTGCAGCCTCCATAACCCAGCATCCCGTGCCCTTGTAAATGTTGTAGAGATGTGGGCTGGGCCTGCCCATCCTATACCAGGTGTAGCATGGTACAAAACAAACTGCTTACCTTCCCTCTACTTAGGAACCTGTGAGCCATGGAGATCGGACACCATCCATGGACAAGATGTGTTTCCGGATGCTTTGGCAAGCCAGGCATGGGGCAGGTGCTTGGAGGAGGGCGCCTGAGCCATCCCCATTGTGAATCATGGCCACGGGCCAGAAGTTTCCTTATCGGTATCAGCGTGGGCTTTCCAAAGCAAGACCGTGGCCCCTGCCTTCCTCTCCTTGTGTTTTAAGAAAGTAACAGTGGTCATTCCACGAGCCCTGAAGCTTGGCACACAATGCCAAAAGAGTAAATTAAACTAGAGAGCCCAGCTCCCCTTCTCTCCATCTTCTCTCTCGAGTTGACCGTGGTGCGGTTTCTAGACAGTGTTCTGCAACTCGAGTCCACGTGGAACAAAGTGAGAAGGCTAAGGTCACCATAGCATGTCCACCGTCACCCAAACTCTAAGTCCACCCTCCCGCTTTCCAGTGCATGACATTCGGGGAGAAAGGTTCCGGTCCCCCGCCTCAGAGGAGCCCTTCCTCCAGCATCTTCATCACGATTTCCAGGGGAGATTTCCCAATTTGGATGGAACGGCTGCCATGTTGGTTGTTGAATCTCTCTCTTATTTATTTTCCTTTTTTGAACTCTCCATGGAGAGGCTAAATTGGGTGATTCTCCAGCTGACTCGAGTGACAATGAAAAGATGGCCAAAATCAGTGCCCACCCAACACCAGGGAGAGAGATGGCTGACGGGGGTTCAACGATTCAGCAAGGGTTTTGAAACCGTGTTGGCAAAACCCAGTGACCAGAAGGGGACAGATGAGGGTCAACTCTCGTGCACCTAGCCCAGGCTGCAATCTCCACACCCATCAAAAACGCAAATCCCGATGGAAACCTTTTCCACCCAAACCCAGGCTATGCATCGAAGAGTTTTCCACTGTATACATTTTTATCCAGATGAAGGTATTTTTATATTTTGACAATAGGAAACAGTGACCAATTTTCAGAGTAATAAAACCTGGAACAAATGAACCATCTCCTTTTAGCCACCACCGCCCTGTCGCAATCAAGACAACCGTGGGGAACACACCACTTTTTACTGTCAAAATCAACACAATGTTGAAATCCAGGCTTTCACACAGACTGCAATTCTCAGAGAACTAAAAATTGGCTTTAGTGTGACAGGATTTGATTAAGCACTTAGTATACTCTTTTCAACACGGAAATCCTGTTATACTTAAAGCTAAGCGGACTCATGATCAGCTTTGTCAGGTTCACGTCCTATAACGGAAAAAACAAAAAACAAACAAAAAAAACTAGAAAACTGTTTCTATGAGAGATTGATGAACTTTGTTTAAAATTTTAACAAAAGGAACACGTTCTGTAAACGAGTCACTAAATACAGAATTGTATAATAATGCCTGGGTGTCCTGCTTGCTTTGTTCTGGAGCTGGGGTTGCAAATTGCAGATCTGATCTCGTGGTTGTTTTTTTTTTAAATAATTGGTTTCCCAGTGTTCAAATATGGGGGCATGTCCAAAAATCTTGATTACTAGCTTTTCTTGAAAACCGTACGATTTGGCCATGCTGGACCCACATTCCGTCATGACAACCAGCCATGGAATAGCCGCCCGTTTTCCACGGGGGCACATGTCTGACTTGCCTCTGTCCTCTCCAGTGCCACCTGCTCAGCCCCCATGGGCATCCAAGTTGGTGATTTTGCTGTCAGCTCCAGCTAGGGCAGAAAGAGATGGAGGTGTTGGAATCCATTTTTCCCCTCGGTGCCGCAGGGCAGAAGCTGGTTAGACTTTGGGGCCTGGTACTCAGGAGCCAAGGTTGCGCTCCATGCTTAACTCGGTGGCCACAAGCCACAGTCCCAATTCCAAGCAATGTGCGAGCTGTGCCCACCTCAAAGCAGTGTGGGAGTGGCTGGTGCCCGCAGCCTCCTGTTGGGAAAACAGCAACAGGGGGCTTCCTGGTGACCAAAAGACAAGGCATCAGCTCTCTCCCAGCTGTGTGGCCAGGGCCTCCGTTCCCTCATCTGCTAAATGGGGATATCACGACAGAAGAATAATATATGTGGAACACTCAGGACAGTGCCTGGTAAGTAAGAGCCCAGTGAAATATTGGTCCTTGTTATAAATAGGGTCAGATTCTTTCAACCCATGATGGTGAGTTTCTGGGCGTCAGGCCCCAGGAGGGTTTTTATTTCTGGACCACTAATGTAAGAAAGTCCCCGAAGCGGCACCAAACCTTACTCACCCGTGAGCCACGAGCACGTGGAACCCCAAGACGGACCTTCCCCTTTGGAAACCTTCCGGTAGTCCCTCCCGTTTTCCCATGTGTCTCTGCAGTGGGGATTAGTGATTAATTACCTCCACCTGGGTTAGGAGAATTGCTCCAAGCAGGACGACCCTGTGGGACTCCTGGACACCCCCATCCCAGGGAGGGGAGGGGGCAGCCGGTGAAGGCCAAGGCTCCGGCCCCTTGAGCCCTGGAGGTCCTGAGCAAGCCCACTGAGGGCCTGGCGTTTGGAGGGTATTTCAGGTGGGCTCAGCCTTTCCCTGGGGTCAGGGAGGAGGAGGATAGGAGGCTGCCTGGTGTCAATCCCAGCTCCACCTCTTGGAGCTGTGTGACCTTGGGCAAGTGCCTAAACCACTGTGTGCCTCAGTTTCCCCAGCTGTAAAGTGAGGGCAACAGTGATGCCACCTTCCTCACAAGGTGGATTTTGAACCAGGGGTCACCAGGGGAGAGAAATGGAGGGACGTGCATGGGTGGATGAGGAGGCAGGGGGATGCCTTCAAGGAGGAGGTGGTTTGGGTGGTTCACCCAGCTAAGTATTTATTGAGAACCTACTGTGTGCTTAGCACTTCCTGGAAGAGAGGGCACCTCGGCTGAAACCAAAGGAGACAGAAGTTAGGGAGTGGCAGCCAGGCAGGGCGACACAGGGAACAGAAGGCAGGACAGGGACAAGAGCAAGGAAAGGGGGCTGGAATTTGAGGCAGAGAAAGGAAAGGGGTCAGGCACCTTAGGGGCATATCAGGAAACGTGCCTTTCACCTGTGGGCAGTGGGGAGCAATGGAGGGTGGCAGGTAGGGGGTTGCCTTGGTCAGATTCGCACTTTCAGGAGGCTCCATTTGCCTGCTTTGAGGGAAACGACTGGCTGGGGGTGGGGGGAGCAGGGCCTTCCCCCACAAACGGAGCCTCCCAGGCCTTTCCTCCCCACCCCTGTCCTCCTTGTCCTTCTGTGGGGCCACCCATCCTGCCTCATCTCCCGGTGAAAGTGCAAAGCCAGTTCTCACCTGCCTCTTTGAGCTGATTGGCACCTGACTATTGGGGCGGGATTATTTTAAATAATTAGCTCACCAAGGCCAACCAGGTGTGTGTTGCTATGGAAAGTGGGCGGCAGCTCGGGCTGCCTGAGTTAACCCTTTGCAAGCAGGAACCGAACGCAAACTGCTAAAGCCACCCGTCCAAACCGATGGGGCAAGGACTCCCACTTAGAGGCACCAGCTGGGTGACCTTAGCCAAGGTCACTCCTTCCTCCAGGGCGGGATTTCCCCTTCTGCACCTTGAGACGGGTAAAATAGTTGAGTTCCTTAATGGTCTGTGACGGTCTCTGCCCCGCTCAGGTGTACTTGTTTACCAGAAGTGCTGGCTCCACCCTTGGCCTGGCTGGGTTTGAATCTCCACAGTCAGATGATCATAGGGCTCTTCAGTGAGACTCAGTTTCCTCGTCCGTAAAATGGACAGGATTATAGTATCTCCCTGTATTAATTGTCTATCTGCATAACAAGTACTCCCCAAAAGTTAGTGGCTTGAAACAACAATGCACTTTTCGGGATCTCTGAGGGTTGGGAATTTGGGAGTGGCTTGACTGGTTCTGGCTTGTGGGTCTGGCGAGCTTACAGCGAAGCTGTAGTGTCACCCTGAGGCTGTTCAGGGACTGGAAAATAATCGGTGCCTGCTGTTGGCGGGGGCTCCGGTTCCTCTCCAAACAGGCCCCCCTACAAGGCTGCTTGAGTGCCCTCACAACATGGCAGCCAGCTCCCAGGGAGCCCCCAGGACCCAGTGTGGGAGGGGCCTGCACAAGGGCTGCTTTGCTGGGAGGTGGGTCACTGGGGGCCCTCTTGCAGGCTGCCCCCCACACTGCCTTCTACATTTCCTTGAAGATTAAATGGGTCCTAAAATTCCTTTCATCATATTCAAAATGCAGTTTCCTTGCCCCACCCCCCACCTCAACTTACTGACCCAGAATTCCTGGAATCTGGTCCAGAATCTGCATTTTTTAAGTGCACCAGGTGATTTAGATGCCAAGGAAAGTTTGAGAACCACCAACATCACAAGTCTCAGTAAATGGGAGGCAACTCCAATGCATTTCGTGCCGGGCCCTGGGCAGGAAGCTGGCAAAGCAGAGAAAATGGGAGCACGGGACAAAAGTTGGTAGGGTGCCCAGTCATACTCAGCACTGTTGGGTGGAAGGAAAGAGCAACCCCCTTAAAGAGGCGTGAGTGGCGTGTTGGAGGCCCCAGGGGAAATCGTAGGAAACCCAACGGCGGAAGCGCAGCCAGGGGCGCTGCGGGGACCCGCTCCACCTGTGCGGGGCGCGCGCTCCGGCCCCGCTGCTTTTCCCGCGAGTTACTGCGGTCCCGGGATGGCCGCCTCTTTCCGGTCGTGCGTTTAACGCCCACAGTTAACTCACTTGGTTTCTGGGTCCCCAGTTCAGAGCTCCCAGGACTCTGATCGGCCCAGTTTGCGTATGGGGAGCCGCGTGAGCTGAGGGGACGCGCAGGGAGTGACATCTCCGCGCCGGGCCCCCGCGGACGCGATCTCAGCTCTCCAAGAGCTGCCGTCTAGAGATGAAAACCTGGGCAGGAAGGGTCTGTGTGTCCCGCCCCCACCACTAGAGAAGCGATGACAGCCCTGCTCCCCAACGATGAGGAGTGGGCGGGGCCTCGGGCCCAGGGCGAAGCTGCTCCCACCCCACCCCCAGCTGTACCGCTTAGAGCTGTGCCCCACAGGTGCAGCCCATCCTGACCCCACGCACAGGCAGAGCCGGCGGAATCCGCCCCTGGCCCCTGGGTCTGGAGTGGGCAACCGTTTTTAAACAAAAGAACAAATGATTCGTGGGCCCACCTTTAAAGTTTTCATCAGAAAATGCAAAATCTGCAGCTGGGCATAAGCAGTTTATGACTTGTCCATCGTAGAAGAATGTTGTTTTGGATTCCGAGACTTTAGAAATCCGGAGAAGCAGCAGGATCCTTTTCATAACAAAGTTTGTGGAGAAGAAGGTAAGGTGATCTGGGGAGGGGAGCTGGGGGCGGGAGGTGGACATTCGATCCATCCACAGATTAGACAATACAAGGTGCTGTTTTGAAGAGAGGCAGGCTCATGTGGGGATGTGATATTCTTTCAATATTATTTAAGAAGAGAAGAAATGGAAGGCTTCTCCTCTCCTGTCTTGGGGAACCCACTGTAGCCCCAACCTGCACCCCACAGAGCCAATAGCCCTCCAGTTAGTTACCCAGATCCACCCTCCTTAGAAGTGTCAGCTGCTGTCACTCAAGTTTATCCACTAGCAAACCTCTAGCTGCAAGTAACAGGAAATTCCCCCCATTCAAGTCAAAGCATTAAGCAACAAGGACATTTATTATCTCAAGTAACAAGATGTCCAGAGGTAGGCCAGATTTCTGGGTTGGTTGATTCAGCAGCTCAAGGACATTTTAAGTGTGTGCCAGCCTCAGTGTGGGACATTTTCTTTAGTGTGGCCTACTTCATGAGCCCAAGATGGTTGCTTCAGCTCCAGCCATCACACACATAACTTCCCCCCAAAGGAAAATGAAGGCGCTCTTTTTGTGTCTCTTTAGAAACAAGAAGACTATTCCCCTCATGTTTCATTGGGCAAAACTGGATCACACATGCCTTTTTTTAATGCAATTTTATTGAGATATATTCACATAACATACAATCACACAAAGCGTACAATCAGTTGTTCACAGTATCATCATATAATTGTGCATTCATCGCCACAGTCAATCTTTGGACATTTTCATTACTCCAAAAAATAAAATTAAAATTAAAATAAAAAAGAACTTTCAAAACATCCCATTTTCCTCCTCCCCCATTGTTCATTTACTTTTTGTACAATAGTTTTATTGAGATATATTCACACACCCTACAGTCATCATCCATAGTGTACCATCAATTATTCACAGCACCATCATACGGTTATGCGTTCGTCACTAGAATCAATTTTTGAAACTTTTCCTTACTCCAAAATAAAAATAAAAGCATAAAAAAACACCCAAATCTTTCCATCCCCTCCGTCCCACCCTATTATTCATATTATTTTTGTCCCCATTTTCCCACTCATCTGTCTATACACTGGATAAAGGGGAGTGCGAGCCACAAGTATTTCACAATCACACGGTCACATTGTGCAAGCTACATAGTTATACAATGGTCTTCAAGAATCAAGGTCACTGGGTTGCAGTTTGACAGCTTCAGGTATTTCCCTCTAGCCATTCCAACACCCTAAAGACTAAAAGGTGATATCTTTATAGCGCATAAGAATACACTCCAGAGTGACCTCTTCAAGTGATATCTCTCAGCCGCTGGAACCTTATTTTGTTTCATCTCTCTTCCCCCTTTTGGTCAAAAAGATTCCTTTGGGGAGCCCACCTGTAACCCCTGGCCTGGGTCCCTCCTTGGGGGGGGTCTCACCTCCCACCTCAAGCAGCTTCTCAGAATAGTCTTTCTGACCACATACAGAATCCCTCGAAGACTGTCCAGGTAAAGACACTTTTCTCTAAGCTTGTCATGCTCCTGGGAGGTTTTAGTCACCCTTAGACTTGTCCCTGAACATCTCCCCTGGGGCAAGGGCACACACTGACATATTAGTAGGTAGATGCACACTTAGCTGTCGACTGAATTTTCTCCCCTCCATCCTTCAGTTGGCTCAGTGGAAACATTCCATCCCTAAGAAGCCCAGCAGGTGAGGGGGGCACACCTGTGACACCCCCCCCCACCTTGGGGCTGTCTGTCTCTCCTGCTGTTTCTCCATGCCTTGCAGAGGCTGTGGTCACAAATGCCACAGGCAATGCTGACAAAGCCTGCGTGGAGAACCACTTGCCCAGCCCCTGCCGGCTGGCCACAGCCCCAGGGGACATGGAAGGAGTGACGCAGCACGCGTGCACTTAGTGGCATGATTTCCCCAACCTCAGTAGTTTTGATTTCTTGGTCTTGAGCTCATTCTGCAGACCAGGGACTACGGGTTGCTCAGCTTAAGCCACATTTTCCTGAATGTGCCTGATTTTTCCAGGCTGGCAAGGGACACCTGTGACCAAGCTCTGAGTCCATATTAGGGCCTAGTCCACCGTGCTGGGCAACCTTGGGCTGGCCCCTGACTTTCTTTACCCCTTCTGGTCCCCCTTAACCCAGCAGACGACTCGAGGAGTCCTAGATAGCAAATACCTGGTGTGAGCGCTGCCCCTGTGTTCCCTCCCACCCCGCCAGTGCTCACAGCAGACATTACTAATCAATCCCATGCACCTTCCCTCTGAACTTAGATTGGTGCCAGAATCCTCCTTACTCCAGGACCCCCCCCCCCCAGCAGCCACTGGCTGGTCAGTGAGAATCACCAGGCTTTGACTCTTCCCTTGCTGTCCCAGAACTAGACCAACACTAACGTTCCTCCTGACTCGGGTCTCTGCCCACACGTGACTTTCAGACCCTCACTTTCCCGCCCCTGCCCTCTGAAAAAGGAACTTTGCCATTCAGCATCCCCTCCTAGTCCTGAAGGCTCTGTCCTTTCACCACAGGATCCCATGGGCTCACATCCCTGCTCCCTGCTCCGACACTTTCTAGCTGTGTGACCTTGGACAGGTTTCTGAACCTCTCTGAGCCTCAGTTTCCCCATCTGTAAAATGGGGCTGGCACCTGCCTTACAAAGATGTTGTGAAAACATGCCTGGCAGAGCACAGGGCATGCAAAGCCCTCACCCACACTAGCCCCTTCCCTCACAGAGGCAGCTCCTGGTTCTGAGATGGGGGGGAGGGGGCAGCGGCATGAAAAAACGACACAACCAGCCATTCCTGGACAAACCTTTGTTTATTTTAGTCCTTACATCTCCTCCCAGGCTGCCTGATCCCTCTCCCACCACCCACCCAACCCCGGAAACAGCCTGGCCCCATCTTGTGCTTTTGGAGGTGGGAGCACCCACCTTCCCACCCCGGGGGAGACCAGGGCCGCTGTACCTTTCGATTATAAACTGCACCAGACTGCGGGTAAACCCTTGCCCTGCCTGCCGGGTCAGGCC
>PVKY010001558.1:0-31012 GCA_004027775.1 Bradypus variegatus | reverse complement strand
GCACAGTGCACCGTGGTGTGCAGAGTGTGCATGTGTGCGCACTGCACCATGGGTGTGCGTGTGTGTGCACAGTGCACCGTGGGTGTGCAGTGTGGGTGTGTGTGTACACAGTGCACCGTGGTGTGCAGTGTGGGTGTGCGTGTGTGTGCACAGTGCACCGTGGGTGTGCAGTGGGTGTGCATGTGTGTGCACGGTGCACCGTGGGTGTGCAGTGTTTGTGTGTGCCTGTGACCCGGGGCCACTCTCCCTCTTCCCCTCGTCCCCGCATGCAGCCTCATCCTGCGTGACCCCCACGGCCACCCCCCTGCCTCTGGTCCCTCCAGCGCAGCCGCTGCCTCCTGCCCACAGTGGCTTCACCTGTCTTTTAGGCCCCCCGGCTCTCCCCACCTGAGGACAGGGACCATGTGTTCTCGTCTCTGCCTCCCCAGGGCCAGGAAGAACACATGGTGCTTAACAATCACTTACCAAAGGAATGATTATTATCATGAATCATTAATGTTATTGTTTTCCAATGAGGACATGAAGGCTCAGTAAAGGACATAATTTACCCAGCTGACAAGTGAGGGACAGAGCTGGGAAGTGACGTCAGCTACTCTGGCCCATCCCCACCCCCTGCCCAAGGTCTGTGGATCACAGGAGCATGGAAACGAGGGAGGTGGCAGATGGCTTCAGGCTACTCTTGTGGTCACAGCGCTTAAAGAAGACCAGGGTGAAGGCTGCGGTTCCATGGTCATTCCGAGGGCGGGGGGGCACGTGGGGCCGAGCACCCTGAGGACCCGTGGCCAGGAGCCTGCGCTGGGGCCACAGGTCGTGTCTTTCCCTGTTCAGGCCATGGCCTGCGGGACCCCCGCTGGGCACGCGCGAGCTGCCAGGTGCTGCCCTGGTCCACGGGCGGGCGGCCTCTCTGGCTCACTTTTCTAATAAAAGCAAACAAGGCTAGGATATCAGTCTCGGGGGACTAAGGACGGAACTGCAATTATTCATTCAGTTAGTGCCTTCCTTTCCCGTAAACATTTCCCCTTTCCACAAGCTGATAAATTTGCTTTTCCCAGAAACTGAGAAAAGGGCCTTTCGCCCAGCTGGGCCCAAAGCATGTCATCCAGGGCCGGACGTCACCTGCTGCTCCTCCCGGGCTGAAGGCCACATCTCAGGGCAGGGGCCAGGCGGGGTGGGGCCCGGCGGGGTGGAGCCAGGTGCCCACACAGGATCTGAGTCCTGCAGGGATTGGATGGCCAGCATGGTCTGCCCCCATGCCGGTGTGCCTGGGTACAGCCAGCAGGGAGGACAGAGCCTGGGCTTCAGGCCCCATGGGCTTGGTCACCCCTGGCTCACCCCTACCAGCCACGGAAACTTGGGGAGCCTCCTCCCTCTTTCCCACTGCCCTACAGAGTGAAGCCCAAATGCCAGAGCCTCCACAGGCCCAGGAAGAAATGCTGCCCTTGGCCTTGGCATGCCCTACATTTCTGTCAACTGGAGTCCCCCCTCTCCTTTGGGGCTGAGGCTGCCTCTCTGACTTCTGTGCAGCCCCCCCACCTGTGTGCGGTCCCCTGGGTGCCCACTGTGTGACGGCTAGGTGCCAGGACAGGCTCCCTGGGTCAGCGCCATGCCCTTGCCTAGGCACACCCCGTAACACGTCTGATGTGCCAGGCTGTCCCGGGCCCCTGTGCCATCTCCCTCTGCCACAGTGACCCCTCTGGAGTCTTAGAACTTAGGCAGCAGCTGGTCCAGCCACTCCCAAGGCTGAGCAGACTCGGCCAGGACCAACACACTCTCCTGGGAGGGACAGCGGATGCAGACACAGGCTGGCTCCAGTCCGGAGTCCTTCGTCCCCTCCATGGCGGCTCGCCCGTGCATGCTCCTGAGTGCTCGATGAACTGAGCTACCCAGGCAAAGTCTTCCCCTTGGGCCAATGGGACTAACCAGAAACGTGAACTGCACAACACAGTATCGACTGGGCTGCCCTCTGTGACCCAGATCTTTGATGTAATCTTATGGGGGCAGACCTATCAGTGTTAATTCGATTATAATTCTTTGAGTGTTTCCATGGAGATGTGCCCCACCCAACTGTGGGTGATGACTCTGATTGGATAATTTCCATGAAGGTGTTGCCCCACCCATTCAGGGTGGGTCTAAATTAAATCACTGGAGCCATATAAATGAGCTGGCAAACAGAAGGAACTCAGTGCAGCTGTGAGTGACATTTTGAAGAGGAGCCACAGCCAAGAGGGACACTTCAAAGAATGCACAGAAGCTGAGAGAGCAGCTGCAGATGAGAAACAGTTTGAAGATGGCTGTTGAAAGCAGACTTTTGCTCTGGAGAAGCTAAGAGAGGGCAGACACCACAAGAGCAACTGAGAGTGACAGTTTTGAGGAACTGCAGCCTAGAGAGGAACGTCCCAGGAGAAAGCCATTTTGAACCCAGAACTTTGGAGCAAATGCCAGCCATGTGCCTTCCCAGCTAACACCATTGGCCATACTTCAGTGAAGGAACCCGATTGCTGATGTGTTACCTTAGATGCTATGGCCTTAAGACTGTGACTGTGTAACCAAATAAACCCGCTTTTATAAAAGCCAGTCCATCTCTGGTGTTTTGCATTCTGGCAGCATTAGCAAACTAGAACACCGCCCAGTGTCCGTGGTGAGCCACACTAGCTTGCGGAGATGGGATTCCCAGCAGCACATCTGGGAATCAGGGCTGCAATCAAAATCAGTCGCTAGAACAGCATTGTCCACTCCCACAGCCCCGCAGCCTGATCTGCAGCGACACCCGGAGTCGGACCTGGAGTGGCTCCGCCAGGCGGCTCTGGGAGAACAGGAGGATGGCCCCACCCATCTACCTCGTGCTGCACACAGGTGGGCCTGTGTGCACGTGTGTGTGCGTGCACATGTGGGTGCATGGCGTCAAGAGCCCAGTACAGTATAGGCCCCCGAGCCAACTGAAGTCATTGTAATTTTTACTTGGGAAACTCTACCAAAAGTGATCTCAAGGTAATTAAAGCAGAAGTCCACGTTTTCACTGTGCCTCTGCATTCATACCTACTGACAATACAAATGTCTTTTCCCATACCCCAGAGCAGCTCAAGCTAGGGCTGTGCCCTCCTCCGTCTGCAGCTCCTGGAGCCCTCAGGACACCAGCCTTGCCCCCTGCAACCCCCCATGGCCTGCCCCCCTTCCCGCTCAGGGAACTCAGCCCCTAGTACTCAGGTCCTGCCACCCCAAACCTCTTCCCCCTCCATGAACACACCACCAAGGCCCGAAGCCCTGCCAGGTCCTCCCGCCTGGACATCTTTCAACATTCAGTTCAACTGTCACCTTCTCAGGGACATTTTCTCCTTCTTCCTCATGGGCAAAACCCAACGTGCTCTCCTTTTTTGTGGCTTTCCATCTCAGTACGTTGCAGAAAGTATTCTGGTGATCTGTTGGTGCCTCCACCCCGGTAAGGCCATGTGCTCCTCAAGGGCAGGACCAGGAGGCGGGCTCTGCTGAACGAATGACAAGGAGCACTTGTTTTTCTTCTTAAGGTTCACCCAAGACAGTTGCTAAAACTCCTTGGACATGGTTCCAAATAGGCCCCAGAGGGAAAAGAGTGTGTCTGTTTTATTCTGCTGTATCCCTATGACCTTGGGGGGAGAGGCAAACCTTTCCTGAATGAACGAATGAATAAGCAAACAATTTTTCTACTTGGCAACAAGGATTTCCTAAGTGAGCTATTCACCCAGAGACTTTTTAGGCATCAGCTTGCACTTTGCTGAAGCAAAATCACGCCCAAGCATCTTGAGCTGAAGGGACCTTTGCTTAAGGAAAGATGGATCAGAGTCACCCTCCTCCCGAAACAAATAAAAAAACCAAAAACTCAGACAAGATACACAAAACAGCAGTTTCCACACGTGGCCCACTAGGCATTAAAGAACAGTGATCCCTAAAAGACAGGAACCAAGTGAAGGGACCTGTGGTCACTGCTGTTTGCTGCCTGAGAGGGGAGCCAGTCTGCAGCAGAGTGGAAGAACCCAGGCTGAGCCCTGCGGACCCTCTGGGTTGAGGAGACGAAGCAGAGCATGCAGGGAGAGCAAGGCGGCTGGAGTTTGTGGGAAAGGATGTGGTAGAGAAGAGAGCTAGAGAGTGTGACTGGCTGCAGGGCACCCACGCAGCCAGCAGAGCCCTGGGCCTCATGCATGGGGAGGAAACACCCCAGGCTGGGAAAGAGCCACCGAGAGATTACAGGGAAAGTACTCCATGCTCAGGAAGAACCAGTATTGTACCCGCTCCCGCCAGCCAGAGTTTTTAAAAATCACAATTTCCAGGGCATTGGGCAGCACACTTAGAAAGCTCTTCCTTGGTGGTGAGGAATAATTAGCCCTAGATGAAACAATGCCATGGCCTGCCTAAAAAAGCTTCAAAGCAAAGAGCCTGTTTCTAAGTAACTTAGCTGGGTGTTGAACAGAGCTTAAGGGTTATTTACATTCCGCACCTAACAAGGTAAAATTCGTCATGCCTGGCATCCAGTCAAAGATTATCAGACACACAAAGAAGCAGAAAGATGTGACTCACCACAAGGAGGAAACACAACCAACCAAAGCAGACCCAGAACGGACAAATGTTAGAATTAGCCAACAAGGACATTAAAATAGCTATTACAACTATATTCAAAAAAATTCAGCTGTGACATGGAAGAGATAAAGAAGACCCATACTGAACTTCTGCAATGAAATATAAAATATCCAAGATGAAAAATAAACTGGATGAGATTAACAGCAGATTAGACAGGGCAGAATAAAAGATAAGTGAACCCAAACATACAGCAATAGGAATTATCCAAAATGAAACAGAGGAAAAAAAAATAACGAAAAGAGCATCAGTAAACTCTGGGGTACTTTCAAGTGTCCTAATATACCCATAATTGGAGTCCTCCAAAAGGGAAGAGAGTGGAGGGAATAAAAAACCGATTGAAAAAATAATGGCCAAAGCTTTTAACTGATAAGCTCACGGATCTAAGAAGCCCAACGAACTCCAAGCACAAGAAATATGAAGTAAACGACACCAAGGCACCATAATCACATTGCTCAAAAACAACGATGAAGGGGAAATCTCAAAAGCAGCTGGGGGATGGGATGGGACTAGGGCATGGTAGATGCAGAGGAACTAGTATAAGAGTGACAGCAGATTTCCCCTCAGCAGCAACGTCGAGCAACATCCTAAAGGGGTTTAACACCTGAAGGAAAACAAAAACAAAAACCAACTATCTATGTAGAATTCTAAATCTAGGTAAAAACTGTAGTTAAATTAAGACTTTATTTCAGAAATAAAAGCAGGAAGAACTCAGCAGCTACAGACCTGCACTACGAGAAATGTTAAATGAGGGCTTTTAGGTATGAAAAAAAATACCAGATGGAAACATGGATCTATAAAAAGAAACAAAGAGCACCTGAAATAGTAACCATGTGGGTAAATATATAAGAACTTTTTCTTATTGAAATTTCTTTTAAAGATAATTGACTTTTAACAAAAATTATAACAATGTATTATGGAGTTTACAACATGTCTACAAGAACAATGTATGATAATAGCATAAAAGATCAAAGGGAAGGATTGGAAGTGTACTACTCTAGGGTTCTAAAATAATGAAACAACAGAGTCCTAGTTAATAAGGCAAAAAATGAGAAAGAAGGAAATTATAAAAATACTCAAGGAATCCAAAAGAAGGAAGGAAAAGAGACAAAATGGAACGAACAGAAAACAAATAGCAAGATTATAAGAGAAACCTAACTATATCAATAATCACGTTAAATGTAAATGGACCCAATTAAACGGCAAAGGTTGTCAGATAGGATTAAATAAGCAAGACCTAACCACATGCTGCTTCTGTAAACTGTACTTTAAATATAAGCGAATAGGTTAAAATTAGCAGTACAGCATGGAAAATGCCATATGATGCTAACACTAGTCTACAGACAGCTGGAGTTGCCTATATTAACATCCCAGCAAAGAACATCACTAGGGATAAAGAAGGTCATTTTATCATTGTAGAGGTCAAGTCATTGAAAGGATATAAGAATCCAAATTGTTTACAGACTCAATCACAAAATAAAGTACATGAAGCAAAATCTGTGAGCGCTGCAAGTAGAAATAGACAAATTTATAGTTGTAATCTGAGGACTGAATAACACTATCAAACAATTTGATCTAATTGACAGTTATAGAACACTCTACTCAATGACAGCAGAATATATGTGATTTTAAAGTGCACACAGAGTATTTACCAACATACACCATATTCTCAGTCGTAAAATATGTCTCAATAAATTTAAAAGGATTAAAGTCATACAAAGTATGTTTTCTGACAATGGAATTAAATAAGAAACCAAATAACAAAGAAATATCTAGAAAATCTCCAAAGATTTAGAAACTGAACAACGTATTTCTAAATAGCTCTCAGGTCAAAATAAAAGACATCAAAAGGGAAAGTAAAAAGTATTTTGAACTGAATGAAAATGAAACCACAACACATCAAAACCTGTGACATGCCACTAGCATGGTACTTATAGAGAAATTCATATCATGAAAGGTCTATAAGAAAAGATGAAAGGCCTTAAATAGATGATCTCAGCTTGTACTTTAAGACACAAGGAAAAGAACAAATTAAAACCAAAATAAGCAAAAGAAAAGAAATAATAAACTGCAAAGTAAACATCAATGAAATAGAAATCAGATAGCAGAGAAAATCAATGAAACCAAAGGCTGGTTCTGTAAGATCAATAGATTTAATAAAACTCTAACCAAACTGATGAGGAGAAAAAGAGAGATGGCACAAATTATCAATATCAGAATGAGACGTGACATCACTGCAAAATCTATAAGCATCAAAAAGCAAATAAGGGAACATTACATACAACTTTACAACAACTTAGGTGAAATGGATAAATTCTTTGAAAGACACTACCAAAACTCACTAAAGAAGAACTAGATAAATATCTAATAAAGACATTGAATTTGTAGCCAAACTCTTCTCACAAAGAAACTCCAGCCCAGATTATTTCACTGACAAAAGCTCCCGAGCATATAAGGAAGAAGCAATGCTGAATTCTACACAAACTCATCCAGAAAACTGAAGAGGAGGGAATACTTCTTAACTCATTTGATGAGTCCAATATTCCCGACATCAAAACCAGACAAATATATTACAAGAAAACTACAGATCAATATTTTTAATAAACATTTATTAAAACATTCTAGAAATTTTTTTAAGAAGTGTAATCCTGCAATATACAAAAAAATTTTTATCCCAGGAATGCATGGTTGGTTTAACATTTGAAAACCAAAGAATGTAATTCACCTTAACATTTAAAAAAGAAAAATCATATGATCACTTCAATATCTATAGAAAAGACCTTTGACACAATCCAGCAAGCATTCTTGATGAAAACCAAGCAAACTAGTCTTCACTACTGGATGGTGTCTCTGAAAACCATAAAAGTCGTATGTAACGCTGAAAGACACAGGAACTAGAGTTCACGATCTGGATCAGAAGCAAGATAAAATATCCTGTTCTCACTTCTCGTATTCACCACTGTACTGGAAGTGCTAGCCACTGCAATATGGCAAGGGAAAAAATGCATCCAGGTGGGAAAAGAGGAACACTGTCTTTATTCTTAGATGACATAACCGACTTTATAGAAAATCCAACAAAATCTACAAGAAGGCTACAAAGAAAAACCTAATAAATGCGTTTAGAAAGGTACAAAATACAAGATCAACACATACATATTCAATTGTATGTCTATATACTAGCAATTAACAATTGAAAGTTGAAATTTAAATAATAATACCATCAAAATGTGAAATATATAGGGCTACATCTGATAGAAGAGTATAATAATGGCACATGGAAAAGGTAAAGATATTGCTTAGAGAAACTGTAAATGGAGATATATACCTTGTTCATGGATAGCAAAATTCAACATTAAGATGTCAGCTTTCCCTAAATTGGAAGTCAACCCAATCCCATTCAAAATTCCAGTGGGCTTTTTTTTTTTGGCAGGAACTGACAAAATGATGTTAAGATTCATATGGAATGCAAAAGACCTAGACTAGCTCAAACAACTTGAGAATGAAGACTAGCAAATGCCCACACACAGACTTGATGTACATGCCCACAGCTGCTGTCTCTGTAACAGCCGAACACCGGCAACCCAGATGCCCTTCCGTGAGGGTAAGATGATTGTTACACGTCGTAGGACCAAATACAACTCAGCAATAAAAAGGAACAAATTATTGATACATGCAACAACAAATGACAGAAAATAACTATGCTGGGTGAAAGAAGCCAGTCAAAAACGAGTAAGTGGTGTATGAATCCATTGAGACAAAACTCCAGCAAGCAGACAGGCGATGGCCAAGGGAGTGGAGGCAGCGAGGGGCAGGATGGAGGAAAGACAAAGGAGTGGGAGGACACTCAGGGGTGATGGAGATGTCATTATCTTGATTGGTTTGATGTTTCACAGGTGAATACATTTGTGAAAACTTATTTGTCTAATTATACTCAGTTTGCTGTATGTCAGTTATACCCAATAAGGCTGTTAAAGAAATCCGGAGACCAGCTCAACCATGGTGCACCCACGTTGGCTGTTACTGGTGCCCGGTGAGGCCGCAGAAAAAGCACTGACCTGAGAGAAAGAGTGAGGGTGGTCACTTGGTACAGTCACGGCCTGGGGGAACTTCTGGTGGTTGTTTAATTTGAATTTGAGGAGAAAAAACCTTGTTCAGAAACAACTGAGCTGATTTATGTCTCTGTTACACCCTGAGCAGACTGGGGCAGGGGGCGAGCACCAGGCCAGCCTGCCCCACGGGCGCTGGATATTCCTGACCCCAAGCCCTCGTTCTGTCCTCCCTGCTGTCCCCATCCCCGTGGGGCTGCCCGGGATACAGCTCACGTCCAAAGAGACACAAGGGCCTCACCGAAAGCTTGAACGAACATATCGAGATGAGGACTTTGATATATATTTAAACTTTTTCTCAATCTTTATTTAGAAGTTGGAATAAATATCAAATCCTTATTTAATATTTGGAAAATGGTGACTATTTTACTTGGACTTTAAATTTATTTTTCAAATTAACCCCACTGTTTTTCAACTTATGAATGTCAGACTTCCCTGCAGGACCCGCTCATCTGCACGTGGGCTGCCTTCCCTCAGGGCCGGCTGCCGCTCCCCAGGGGCTGGGCCTTTGAGCAGCCATTTATTTCTCCACGAGGCCTCGGGTTTGCTCTGTCAGTTTGGGTGAAAATCCTGATGCTGCCTCTCTCCAGGGATAAGCCTGGCTGTGGAAGAGCTTTGGAAGGTACAGCGCGCGAGTTGGAGCCCGGGTGCTTGATCCTCACCCTCACCCAGAGGCGTCCTCCAGGACAGCTGGGCCCACTTGCAGACTGACCGGCTGACCCGGGCCCCCCGCGGGCTGCAGGGGCACTGGCCTCGGGGCCTAAGGATGCAGCACCCCTCGCAGAGCCTGACGCAGCAGAGGCCCCACAGGGGCTCCCCTGACTCCCTCACTGCCTTCCTCTCTCCCTCTCCTTGCCCCCTTCCCTCTCCCCCCTTCCCGTACCCCACTCCCTTCCTCTCTCTGTCCTCTTTCTCCTTCCCTTTCTCCTCCCTCCGTCCTCCCTCTTACCCTCCCTCCAGCCTCCAGGCCCTTCCTGCTTCCTGGCTCCCAGAAGCTTTACATCCAGAGAGGCTCCTCCTTGCCTTATTAGCCTGTGTTGGAGGAAGGAAAGGATAGTGGATTAATTTAAAATTTTAACTTGCTTTCTCTTTCCCACAGGGAAAAGGAGTGGGAACAGATTTCTAAAAATAGCTTGGCCTGTCAACACTGTTAACTATCACGCAGGGTGAAGACAGGGGCTGCTCCAGGAGGCGGTGTGGTAGGAGCCCAGCAGGACACCGACGCCCATATAGCGTGGCCTGGACTCGTGGTGCTGTGCTGGCTGCTGGGACCCTGCCCTCACAACCCAAACTTGGGTGGTCCCAGGCATGCTAAGAGCACCCCTGGCCAAGTGCTGCCCACGTGCTTTCCACACACACCCTGATGCTGAGTCCTCACAGCGGCACTGGGGTCAGGAGTTATTACACCCTGGGTGCGGGGAGGGAGAGAAGCTTTCCAGGTGTGCACGGTGTGCAGGCAGCAAGCGGGGCTGCAAATCCAGGGAGGTCTGACTCCTCGGCTCTTGCTCCCAAGCCCCTTTGCAACAGGGTTCCCAGAGGGTTCTGGCTGGGGCTGTGCTCTGGCCACCACCCACCTGCCTTTCCAGGGCAAGCACAGACCCACAAGGGGTTGGGAATGGAGAGGGGGAGCACTCAGGACTGTTTCAAAGCCCCCAGCTCTGGAGGAGACAGAGCACCCACTGCGACACCCATCACATGCCTCAACAGGTTACCCAGAGACTCCACCACAACGCCCTCCGCTGCCCCTTTCCACCAGCGGGGCCGGCGCTCCCTGTCCCCGAGGCTCCAGACCCCTGCCCGAGTTCTGTGCATCGGCCACGGGCTGTGGAAGAAAAGCCCAAATGAAGAGCAACCTGCTTAAAACAAACTCAAATGTGAAACCCGTGTATCTCTCCGAGGCAAGGAATGTTTTATATACTAAGATGCAAATGAAATATGGGGAGTTAAGAAAATAACACAGCTGAAATTGGCGTGGATGTCCATCTAAACATTATGGAATCACGAAAATGCAACCAAAAGTGGTGGGCTATGGTTTGGGAAAGGTGGCGGGCCCCTGTGCACCCATTTGCGGCCATCGCCCCCACCCATGGGCAGAGGCCGCCGGGCCTCGAAGGTGGGACACTGAGCTGAGAGCAGACAGCCCAGGCCTCCAGGTCTAGGGCAGGTGTCGGGGGACAGCACAGACAGAGGCCCAGAAGCCTCCCCTGCCCACCCCCAGGCTGGCTGAGGGTCGGGGCACAGTGGCTGTGGTTACCCCTGCCCCCCAGTCTTCACTCTGAACCCCCCTCCCCGCAGGCCTCCTGGGGGCCCAGAGCTTCAGGGTCACCACCGCGGGTCCGTGTGCTAGGGTCCCCCGCCCTGCCCACACCAAGGAAGAGAACACAAGCCACAGCTCAGCGGATGGGGAAGGGCAGGGGGCGAGGTGTGGCCCCTGGGGAGATGCAGACGCTCAGCTCAGCGTGTCCTCTGCTGGGGTGAAAGGTCAGCACTCCTCTGCCCCCAGATGCTGGTTTTCGCCCCGGGGAGGGAAGCTGGTGGAGGAGATGAGGGCTTAGAAGAAACGAGAACCATGTTACTGAGATTTGAGGAGACCAAACTGAGCCCGGCGGAGCTGAGCTCACTCCAGGAGCAGCACATCCGCATGGCTAACAGGCCCAGCCGGGACATCTGAGGCCCGTAATCCGATTAGGGAGGACGGCTGCCTCCTCCCGCTCTCCCCTCCGCCCGCCCGCCTGTCGGGGAGACATTTGGTGTGGATCATCTTTCTCGGTAATGGGGTTACTTGGGGCCGGGCTTGCCTCCCCACACTGGGACAGCAGGTGTCTGTCGGTGCATCTGTGCACAATGCCCACGGCACAGTCCCTGCAGCAGGACACGCCAGGGCAAGGACACGGGGAAATTGAATCTTATCACTAATTAATGGCTCTAATGCCTGTGATTAGGCCTCACACACTGTCCATTTTCTCAGAGATAAGTTTACCCTGTTTGAACAGGGACCCAAGTGTTCTGCTAAAGCTGAGGCCACAGAGCTTGGCTCTGCTAATCGCGTTCAGAAGTTTTTGTGAGTTGAGAATAAACGAGACCAAGAGGGCTGCTTTGTTCCCGGGCACCAGGCATCGTGAGATGTGGGGGGTGGTGAGCACGGGCTGCGGGGCGGGGAGCTGTGCCAGATCCTATGGCAGGCACATGGGATGGGACAGGGGCCGCAGCCCTTGGGGGGTGGACTTAGGGTGCCATGAGCATCCAAGGGATGGGGGTGCAGAGCAAGGGTGCTCAGCCAGGGGTGAGGATTATCATGTTTGGGGGCCTGATTGCTGATGGCACAGGATGACACCTCCCAGAACGATCTGGCCCCCTGTGTCGACAGGGCCGAGGCTGGTGCCCCTACTGTAGGCCCCATCCTTCAAACCAGCCCTGTCAACAAACAGGCATGGGGCTCGGGGGTGACACCGCCCTGGCCCCTGCTCCTGTCTGATCACAGACAGGTCACTGTGTATAACGCGCAGGCCTCGGGGGAGGCACGGCTGGGGCCCAGGAGGCCGGGGTGGGGGGCTGTGAATCTGCCACCTGAGCAGATGACGGAAGGCAGGTGTGTGTGAGGGGAGGGGGACAGCACACTGTGTGCACGTGTGAGGCGTGAGGGGTGCGGAGGGCTTAGCAGACAGCACAGGGGCCTGGGGCTGGGGGCATTCTGTGGCTTGTCCAAGGGCCCCAAACTTGTGCCAGGATAGAGCCAGGACAAGCGTCCAGGGCTTGTGGCAGGGGGAGGCAGCGAGGGGTCAGTGGTGGGCAAGTCCAGGGGACATTTCCTGCCAGGGAAAGTATGACCCTGAAGGGTCCCGGGGGACAGCAAGCGCCCCCCCCCCCACACACACACTGATACCCTCTCGAGTGTGAGCCAGCCACCGGCCCATGGTGCTCCCTCCTCCAAACCCCAGAGAAGACAGTCCAGACTCAGGGGCGCCCTCGCCTCGCCCTGGGAAAGGCCCACCCTGCGGCCCGAGCCGGCCCCTGACACCTTGCCGGGTGGCAGCTCCCAGGCTCACAGGGGCTCGCGGCCTCCCCCTGCAGGCCCCTCCCTAAGCGTCCCGCTGCTTCTTCGTGTCCCCTGTCCTTCATGCAGTGCCTGCTCCAGGCTTTCCAAGCATCACAGCCCTCTGTCTCTAGCGCATCTTTCAGAAGCTCTTCCCACTGGCTGGAAAGCTTTCCCCAGAGTCCACCAGGACTCCCGTTCATCCCTCGAGGCTCGACGTGGGCTTCTTTTCTTTAAGAACCTCCCACCTTCTTGGGCTCCCTGCTGTCCTGGCCCTGGGGACTCCCTGTATGCTGGGCCGCCCCCATGCAAGCCCTTGGCACCTGCCTCCCTGGACCATGAGCACTGAGAAGCCAGGGGGTGTCCTAGGCTCCCTGTACCCCAGCACCCCTCCCAGTGCTTGGCAAGCAGACGCTGCTTAGGACCATCTGAAGAAGGAAGAAGCAAGTGAGGGAGGGAGGGCACAGGGGTGGGACTTGGGGTGCCCCAGAAGTCCATGGGGGCTCTGTCTGCTCTCAGGGAGGCTGGGGCCTGGGCTTCCATCTCCTCTGCCTCCATTCTATCCTCTCCTCTCTCGCGCGCCCATCCCTAAAGCCCCTGAGCAGAAAGAAGTGCTCAGCCTTAAGACACAGGGGGCTAAAGCTCTAGCCCCAGCAACTACAGGGCCCAAACAGGCTCCAGTCATTACCTGCGGGGCCACCTAGAGGCGTCTGTGCCCCCTGCCCTTGGGACCACTCTTCCCCTGTGGGGCCCATGGAGGCGGCCAACAGCAGAGCAAACGAGTGCAGCAGGGAGAAGCTGAGGGCCCTGCCCCACCCGGCAGAGCCTGGCAGCCACATTGTCCACTGCAGGGCCCCACAGGTGGCTGAGCATGGGTCCCCCTCTACCACCCACTCGCCCTGGTGGGGGCAGCATGGAGACCCCTAGGCAGCTCATGGAGGGGAGAAACGTTTGGCAGCAGGCTTGGCGGGCTCTAGTCTGGGAAGCGTGGGGTCCCCCACCTCCTGGAACGTCAATGCCTTTATTGAGAAACAAGGAAAAAGCACGTTCCTAGGAGAGTCGCTGGGGGATTCAGTAGCAGGGTCAGAGGCAACAAGTAACGGCCCCAGGCTCGGTGTCCACAAGCTGGGAACGGGACTGATGTGGGGTGAAGTCCAACAAAAGCGCACACCACACCATGTGTGCCGACACTGAGTATGAGCTTCTCGGGTATGGGCTTATGTGGTCACCTTTGCACCCTGGCACCCACTGGCCCAGGGCCGAACCAGAGAAGACAAGCAGCTGTGCTGGTTTGGATGTATTATGTCCCCCAAAACACCATTATCTTTGATGCAATCTTGTGGGAGCAGATGTATTAGTGTTGATGAGATTGGAATCCATTGAGTGTTTCCATGGAAATGTGACTCAATCAGCTATGAGTGAAATGTTTGACTGGATAATTTCCATGGAAGTGTTACTCGCCCATTCAGAGTGGGTGTTAATTGGATCACTGGAGTCATATAAAGGAGTTCACAGACAGAGGGACTCAGAGCAACTGAGAGTGGCACTCTGAAGAGGAGCTGCAGCTAAGGGAGGACAAAACGCCCCAAAAGCAACATTTTGGAGAACATCATTTTGAAATGCAGCCTGGGAGCAAGCAGACGCCACCCACGAGCCTTCTGAGCAAACAGGGTTTCCAGACACAAAGGCCTTCTTCCAGTGAAGACGCCCCCTTACCTTGGACACTTTATGACCTTAAGACTATAACTTTGTAATCAAATAAACCCCCTTTATAAAGGCCCATCCATTTCTGGTGTTTTGCATAACAGGCAGCATTAGCAAACCGGGACAGAAGCACAGGTTTCCAGAACATGAAGGAGACAGTGAACGGTGGATGGACGAATGGATGAATAGAAAGTGCTGTGCAGACTCCACAACCTGATCAGTGTGTCACCATGCCCGTCTGCCAGTGGCTTTACCCCAAATCCATTTCCTTACAGGGCCACCACCCGGCCACTCTGGGGTGCGGCAACTGCCCTTGAGTTCTGCCCACCTCACTGGTCCAGCCTGAAAGCCACTTAGCAGGCGTGAGGGGGAGCGCGCTGCAAAATGCTTCCCGCTCTGGGGCAGCAAGACTCAGCACTGTGCTCTGCAAAGGTTCTCAACGGGCAAAGCCCGCCCGAGCCCTCGGTGAGCCAAAGGCGGGGACTGCTGCGGAGTGGCACAAACGGCAGCACACACACGATTGCCTATTTGTTTCCGTCTGCCCCCAGCTCTGCTTAGACGTTAGCTCTATGGGAGCAGATGTGGGAACACTTCCATCCATCCAGTAGCCACCTTCTAAAAATGTACAGGGAGAGTGAAAGGCGTCTACCCTGACGAGGTAACCCCTCACCAGACCCCGCCACCTGGCCCCCCCCGCCCCCACTTTCCTCCTCAGTGGCTGCCCATCAGTACTCAGTGAACAAAGCTCTCAAACTGTCACATGGGTCAGAGGCAGAGTTTCCCTCAGTTGCTGTCAACAGTCAGGTCAGCCAGGAAAAGAGGGCTCCACGTTGTGGGGGAATCTGTGGTTATGCCAAGAGGCCTAGTTTGTTATGTGAGGGACTTCTGGGAGCCCTGACGCTAAGGGGCAGTGTGTGTCATACAAGCACCCCGAGCCAGCAGCCTTCTGGAGTCCACCGAGCTTCTGGCCCTCCTGGCACTGCAAGCACCCTGGGGTGCCATTGCTGAGGGAGTCCAGGTGGGAGCCCCCCAGAGCAAGCAGCAAGTCAGCACGTGGGAGGCTCTGGCTCGTCTCCCTGGGCCCCGCAGACTGGGGCTCCTGGAGGGGAAAGGGCTCCCTCCCTCGTGTCTTTGCAGCGCTACTGCCTGCCTGGCACAGCAAATGGGGAGCTGAGCCCAGCCGAGAGGCCACTGTCTCTGCCTGGCAGCTCTTCGTGGCCAGGCCTGGGCCTGCCTCGCCTTCCATGCAGGGTCTGGCAGGGACAGGTGCTAAAGAGACAAACACCATGAGTCGGACCAGAAAGTGCCACTGCAGTCCAAACGGGCAGCATCTGACGGCTGTTTATGGCACAGAGCGGGTGACCTATGTGGGAGCCGCTCAGTGTTGGACCCAGGGCCGGGCCCCTTTCCTCTATGGGGTGAGGCCAGCCCAGAGAACACAAAGAAAGGAACAGGGATTTATAAAGCACTTACTACGTGCCAGCACTTTTCACACCTTAACTTGTGGAGCCCCCGTGGCCCCAGGGAAGAAAGAACTTGCTGGGTTCTTGGGGGAGGAATCCAGCCCCTACAGAAGCAAACTGGTCTCTGTGAACTTGTTGGGGGGGGCAGCATGGTGAGGGGCGGTTAAGCAGCCTGGTCCCACCTCCCATCAAGCAGTGCAGAGCGGCAAGGGGAGCCCAGTGGGGTTTGGCTGCGATGCATACTCTTCTTCCTTGCAAGGCTTGATTCCTGCCTGTGACCCCATTTCCCCGGCAATTATGGTAGGAGAAAGGGCCTGCCGCCCCGCACCAGCAGCTCTGTCCGTGGGCCCCACAGTGAGACACCACGCTTCCCAGGGCCACAGATGTCTCCAGACCCTTCCCGTAGGATGGGGCAGTTGGCCAGGTAACCCCCTGGGGCCCTTTCAGCTCCAACTGCCTGTGTTTCCCTGATTCAAACCCAGCCTTCCCCTGAGCCTGGCCAGGCTGAACTGCCAGGTGACGTGGCCCAAGCAACATGTAACCAAACCCGGCAGGGGGGCCCTGGGGAGGGGCACGCTCGGATGAGCACTCGCAGCCATCATTTGGCTTTGCAAAGCATCCTTTTCAATTATGCAAAAAATATTCTGCGAACGATCCTGAAACCCAGAGTACACAAATACTGTGCTGGGAAATGACAGGCGCCTTCACGGTGCTGCCTGGGGGCTGTCAGGTGTGAGGGGTGGGAAGCAGACCTCGGGAATTAAGAACCAGTCGAGCACGAGCCAGTTGCCAACCAGAGATTGATCCTCAAAATGGCACAGGGAGGGGACAGGGATCCCAGCCTGCGAACGCTCAGGGCCATCAGCCCGTTGAGCAGCCAGTGAACAAACACGCGGGGAAGGTAGCCAGGCTCCGAGGGCTGTTTGAGGGTCTGACGCCCTTCTGCTCAGGACGCCTCCTTTTTCTGCTGCCCGAAATGAAATCATACAGGAATCAGGGTGCACTGCGCCCTGCTCTGTGATGCCCGGCCCCGTGATGCTGGCTCACTCAGGGTCTGAATTCAGGGCAAGGCGAGAGAGGCAACCTCAGGTCCTCTTTTAGGCTGTTTGAACCCCAGGACCCTGATTCTGTGATGCATTGCCAGGATAAG
Organism: Bradypus variegatus; assembly: GCA_004027775.1. Taxonomy (NCBI): domain Eukaryota; kingdom Metazoa; phylum Chordata; class Mammalia; order Pilosa; family Bradypodidae; genus Bradypus; species Bradypus variegatus. The sequence continues at coordinate 13,951 of PVKY010001558.1, read as the reverse complement.
GTGGTGCCAGGAAGAGAGCAGGGATTTGGGGTGAGCCCCCTGCCTCCATGCTTGCCTGCCTTGGCCTGTCCTCCCTCAAGCCACCAGAAGTATCTTCTGAGATTGCCAGAGCACAAGACTCTCTGCTCCAAGCCCTCCCATCAGTTTCCATCTTTCCATGACGTTACAGGCCCCACCCAACCATGCGTCACCTGACTGCACCTCCCGGATCCATGACCCACTCCTCCCCGCCTCCCGCTGTGCTCCAGCCCTGCACCCTCTAGGTCATCCTCGGGCAGCCGAGCCAAGCTCCCCCAACCCAGGGTCTCTGCACGGGCAGCTCCCACAGCTGGGACACTCCTCCCCTCGCCCACTCTGCCCTTTGCCCATGTGTTCCCCCCCGGGCAGGCCTCCCTGGCCACTCCTCTCTAATCATCTCCCAGACCCCTGCCCTCTCCTTTTTCTCTATCCCCAACTCAGCTGCATTTTTCTAAATAACACTTGTTACCACCTGACACTGGATCCAACCTGCAACACTATTTTTTAAATCTCTCTCCGTGAGGACGGGGTTTTGCCTGCCTCGTTCACTGCTGTCTCCTGGCCCGCACAGCACCCCGTTCAGGGCAGGCAGCGACCACCTCTCCTCCTCTGATGTGATCTTGGCTGCGCCCCCAGCCACGCGGCAGCTGTATTAGGGCTAACGCCCGGCTCGTGGGGCGCCGTGGCGATTAATCCAGCGAATGAAGAACCCCCGGCACCTGCACGGGTCCCCGATGAGGCGCCCTCGCTCACCAGCCCTGCCAGCACACCTCCGCAAGCCCTTCCTGCCCCGGGTGCTTCTAGCTGACCCCGTGGCAACGGAGCCAACAGAGAACATCCTCTTTTTACTGAGATATACGTCATATAAAATTCACTCTTCTGAAGTGTATAGTTCAGTGATGTTTAGTATATTCATAAAGCTGTGCAGCCGTCACCACTATCTAATTCCAGAATGTCTTTATCACCCCTAAAGGAAACCCCATACCCAGTAGCAGTCACTCCCCGTTCCCCCTGGCACCCCTTATCTAATTTCTGTCCTATAGATTTGCCTATTTTTGGACATTTCATAGAAATGAAATCATACTATATAGGGGCCTTTCTTGTCTGGCCCCTTTTACCTAGCATAATGTTTTCAAGATTTATCCTAGTGGTGGCCTACATCAGTACCTTATTCCTTGTTATTGTTGAATAGTATTCCACCATGTGGATATACCCCCTTTTGTTTATCCATTCATCCACTGCTGGAGATTTGGTTGTTTCCACTTGTTGATTATTATAAATAATGCTGTGATGAACATTAATGTACAAGTTTCTGTGTGGACATGTTTTCACTTGAGCGTTCACCCAGGAGTGGAATTACTGGCTCATATGGAGACCCTACGCTTAACTTTTTGAGGAAATGCCAAACTGTTCCCAAAGCTGTTGCAGTTCCTCTCCTTTTATATTCCCACCAGTAATGAGTGTACGAGGGCACCAATTTCTCCACATCCTCACCAACACTTGTTATTGTCTATCGTTTTTACTATAGCCATCCTAGTGGGTATGAAGTTGTATCTCATAGTGGTTTTGATTTGTATTTCCTTAATAACTAATGATGTTGAGCATCTTTTCATGTGCTCATTGCCCATTCATATACCTTCTTTGGAGAAAATCCATTTAAGTCCTTTGCCCATTCTTGAATTGGATTGTCTTTTTATTGTTGAGTTGTAAGAATTCTTTATACATTCTGAACACTGGACCCTTATCAGATATATGATTTGCAAATATTTTTGTATTCTGTGAATTGTATTTCTACTTTCTTGATGACATACTTTGAAGCACAAAATTTTAATTTTGAAGAAGTCAGTTATCTATTTTTTGCTGTGCTTTTGATGTCTTATCTAGGAAACTACAGCCAAATCAAGGCCATGAAGATTTATGCCTATGTTTTCTCCTAAGAGTTTTATAGTTTGAGCTCTCCATTTAGGTCTATGATCCAAATTTTTGTATATGATATAAAGGAGAGATCCAGTTTTATTTTTTTACAGGTAGCTATCTAGTTGTTCCAGAATCATTTGTTGAAAAGACTTTTTCCATTGAATTGTCTTGGCACTCTTCTTGAAGATCAATTGACCATAAATGTAAAGGTTGATCTCTGGACTCTCAGCTCTATTCCACTGGTCTATACATCTATCCTTACACCGGTACCACACCTACTTGGTTGTTTTGTAGTAAGTGCTGAAATTGGAAGTGTGAGTACTCCAACTGTTTCTTTTTCAAGATTATTTTGGCTATTCTGGGTCCCTTGAATTTCCATATGAATTTTAGGATCAGCTTGTCAATTTCTGCCAAGAAGCTAGTGGGATTTTCAAAGGGATTGCGACCAATCTGTAGATCAATTTGGGGAGTGCTGACATCTTAATATCAAATCTGATCCATGAATAGGGGATGGCTTTCTATTTATTTAGGCATTCTTTAATCTTTTTCAGTGATGTTTTTCAGTGTGCAGGTCTCACTCTTCTTTAGTTAAATTTGTTCCTAAGTAATGTTTTAGCGGCTGATATAAATGGAACTGTTTTCATTTTTGGACTGCTCACTGCGAGTGTACAGAAATACAACTTATTTTAGTATATTGATCTTTATGTCAAGAGAGAATTATAATCAGAATTAGGATTTAGCATCTGAAGGGAAGATGCCAGAAGTATGGAGGTATAGAGACTGGGGAGCGGGGAGGTCGTGCTGACCCAGGGTGAGAAGAGGCCTGACTGCACGGTGGTGGCTCCTCGCTGTTTGTTTAGGTTTTTCAAGGAGAGACCTGGTGGAGAAGGCTGGCTGTGTGTGGCCCATCTCGGGACTCATGATCTACAGAAGTCGGCCCTGATGAGGGCATGAGTGAATGATGGTCTATTGGAAATGTGTGAGCTGAAGTCATGGCCAGTTCTGGTGCTCCGATGGTTGTCTCCTGGACCCCCAGGGCCTGGCCACTGTAGCGGTGAGTCAACATGGGGACATGTGATGGGATCTGAGGCTGTTGTGACAAACACTGTAACCCTGGTGGCTTAACACAACAGAAGTTTATTTGCTTACAGTTCTGGAGGTCAGAAGTCAGAAGTCTGCATGGCTGGGCCTAAATCGAGGTCTCAACCAGGCCATGCTCCTTCCGGACCAGGAGAGAGCCTCTGGAGGGGAACCTGTCCCTGTCCACCCCCGGCCTCCGGTGGCTGCTGGCTTCCTTCTTTCCCCTTCCGTCCATGGGCCCAGTCTCCCTCGGGCTCCCTCCTGAGGGATACATGTCATTGCTTTAGGGTCCTCCCAGATAATCCAGGATAACTACCTACCCCCAGACCATTAACCTAATCACACCTGCAAGGACCCTCCTCGCTGTATCAGGTACCATGCACAGGTCCAGGGATTGGGACATGGCTCGCTCTTTTGGGGGGTGGGGGTTAGGAGTGGGGGGCCCTTTCAGCCAACCACAGTGCCCTCTGAGTGACTCTGTAGACGGTGGGAGCCTCACAACCACGTCCAGCCAAGGCTGGACCTCAACCTCCCCAACATTATGCCTGAAGCACCACCCCCGACTCCTCATCGGCTTCCAGAAGGACCGTTTTCCACACAGTCCCATTTTCTGTCCCATCTCAGAGGGCTCTGCCACAACCCTGTCTCCCAAACCCACCCAGGGCGCCTGGGCAAAAAACAGCGAAGGGCCCCCGTGAGCTCGCAGGACAGCAGTGGGAGCCACCTCCTGCAGGGCCGGGTGGAGGGTGGGGCCAGGCGGTTCCACAGGACCCGGAAAACTCGACAGCCATGGCTGGTTAGCCTCAGAAGAGGCCGCGAGGGGTGGACATGGAAACCAGCAATCACACTGCCAAGGGGTCTGCGACTGGCAAGCACACAGATGCCACACACAGACACGCACACGCCACTCACACGAGGTGCCCACCCTGCATGGATGTGCACCCAGGGGGGCGCCCAGAGGAGGGAGGTTCCCGAGTGCCAGTGCTGGCTGCTGCCACGCTGCGGTGCCCCCTCCACTGCACCTGACCAGCAGACCTGCCCTCCCTCCCTGAGGCTGAGCCTGAACCCTGTTCTTTTCTATGTCCTCAGTCCCCAGACTCCCCAGCCCCCATGGCTGTGGCCCCTGTTCCTGGAACGAGGCGGGGGTGGTGGGGTGGATCACTGTCAGCTGCAACAACCCTGTGCAAAGGGGTGAGGGGAGAGCGGGGAGGTGGGGCTGTTCTTAGCCAGGATCTGGCATGCCCCTGGCATCCGGACCAGAAGCAGCATGAATTCAAGAGTCCTGCTTCTGGGGCACGCAGCCCGGGGCAGCACTTGCCAGGAAGCCACATGACGACTCTGGATCAGCTGGGCTGTGTCAGCTCCTTTCTTCAGTTCTGTTCTTCAGCCTCAACTTTTCAAGTGCCAATTAGCTAATAAGCAGAGTTTGCTAGCTGCACACCCCAACCTGGGGGCTGCACAGAGCAGTGAACCTATCCACTCCTAACACTGAGCCCCTCAGTGTCTGCTCTAATCCAGGAGTGCGTCTGCAGATTCACCAGGGTCCCTGAGTTTCCATGGAGCCCCGCTCTCCATGATTCCAAGGGCTTTTCTGCCTAGGGGCACCGTGCAGAACCCACGCCTGGGGTGCTGAGCCTGGTGAGCAGCTGGCTGCTGCCCCATGGCACCCCCGGGCCTCTGCACCCACCCCCTCACCTCCCATGCTGGCTTCCCGTCAGCCTGGCTCAGATGGGTCCAGGTTTGCAGAGCACCCACCCCACACTGGGCATCAAGCGAGGGTGGGCAAGAATCTACCCCAGCCACAATTGTACAGTGAGTGACGACCCCATAGCTACTCCCAGAGAGGAGGAAAGACTGGGAAAAACACCTCCTGTTTGCTGGCCCAAGAGACACCACAGGGCTTGGCAGGGCCAGGGTGCAGGGCCCTGGCTCTTCGGGGGGTTGGTGCAGACAGGGTGGGCCGTGCTACTGGGGCAACTGTCCCCTAGCAATGGGACAGCTCCTGCCAAGTTAGCAGGCACTGACACGGTGGCAGGGGCAGGAGAGCGAGCAGCGAGTTGGAGACTGTCCTAGCTCCCCATCAATGATGGGCAAGGCCTCCGATGTCCCTTGGCCCTCTGACTTGGTTTCTTCACCTTTAAAATGGGGATGATGTTAAGCAGTTCACAGGATTGCAGTGAAGATGAAAGATGACAGCAATTTGCAAGCTCTGAAATCCTGTAAGATGCTCACAGCAGGCCAAGAGGGGAAAGGTAAGTAATCCTTTCTTAAAGGCAAGATTCCACCCAGTATTCATCCCTGATGATGACGGGAGTGTAGTCCATAAGGCAGGACATTATATTTTGGAAAGAAAGAAAGACTGCCTTTGCCTCTGAGTTAAGGGCAGTGCTGGGCACACTGGGCTCCAGACCCTTCCGTGTGGGACCTCCAGAGCCACGGCCCCAGCACAGCAGCGGACGCTCAGCCCAATAACTTGCACATATTAGATCCTCAGCAAACATTAGCTTCCTCCTCCTTCCCAATTTCCTGGCAGAAAGTTTTCCAAAGAACTTCAAGCCCATTTTCCTCAAGGGAGACTTCTAAAAGTGCCTGGTGGCAGCGGGAAGCCCAGGCCCACTTCAGACGGAATGTGCTCCTGCGTCCTTTCCTGGCCACTGCTATTACCCTTCAGCATTTCCCCAGGAGGAGCATGCTGGGATTTTTATTTCAGTCACTTTGGCAACAGTCTCAAAGCAATGACATCCAAATGTGTCATGTGCTCCCAGCAGAGTGCACCACATGCCAGGTCAAGATGTCCCTGGAGTTAGCTGGAGAACGGGGCTGCCACAGGCAGGCATGAGATGACAAGTGGGCTGAGCTGGGTGGGACATGCACGGCTTTGAGGGGCAGCTGCTCCCAGGGCCCAGGACGCTGGGGCCGGGCGGGTGGAGCCATGAGGGGCGGGGCTGTGGGGGCGGAGCCTCGCTCAACCATGTGGGTGGGGCCTTGCTCCAGGTGCAGCCCTGTGCTAGGGGTGGAACCCTGGGGTGAGGGCCGTGGGGGGGACCTTCCGGCCTTTTCTCTTGGCTCCTTGTGTCCCTCCAGCCACAAACACGGGAGGCTCCGAGGCATAGGGAAATTGGAGGACTTCATGGGGATGTGGGAAGCACAGGGCTCTGAGCTGGGCGCCTCCTCTCGGTGGGGGTGGACACCCCACCCTGGGTTACTCGACTGGTGCACACGCTGCCAGCTCAACCTCGTGGGCACCTGGGGCCAGCCTGGGCTCCACCACTGGGTCAGGCACCCACCTCAGGCTGGACGGGGCACGGTGCTTGGTGCACTCTCTGGACCTGGCGTTCCGGGCAGCATAGGGGTGGGCACGTCTGCCTCCCTGTGGCACACAGCAATGGCCTCACTACAGTGGCTATTGCAGTTGGCTCTGGAATGTGGAAGGACCAATTCTGTTCTCCTATCCATTCTGATGAGGAGTTTCCTACAGTGCAGGGGCCATTTAGGAAAAACAGAAATAGATACCTGTTGACGTAAGACCAAGAGATGAGACCTGCCTTTTAGCCTTCCACACTCACCTCCCTCCACTCGCTTCAACGTCCCTGTCCCCCAGGGCGCCAGGGGGACACTGTGTTCCTCTTACCTCCTGGCCGGGAACACTCTCCCTCTCTTCTCCACCTGTCAGGGCCCCCCTGCCAGGCAGAGCAGCCCCTGAGCCCCTCACGCCCAGCCCTCTGTCCATGAGGTGGACACCATGCCCCTGCCTGGTGCCTGGGGGTGGAATCCAGCCTCGGCTTCCTCATGTGTAAGATGAGGATTAAATAAATCATGTCCAAAGGCACTTAGGAAATCTCCTGAGCAGTCGGTGCACAGCACACACTTATGAGTGAATGAATGAATGTGGAATCACTCACACTATCTTGTCTGGGAGGAAAGCAGAACCTGTGAGAACTTTTCAGTGCATCTGAGCTCAGGGAAATGAAGAGAAGGAAGGATGCCATTTCCACGTGACGCCAGAGTGCAGAACTGGTGAGGGAAAAGGACAAGGAACCTGGAGCCCAGCGGCCGGCACTGCTGTAATTTGGGCTCCTCATGCTGCCAGTGGCGAGGAGCTGGGAAGACGCCTGGGCTGTGCCACCGCCCCTGGAGCCGCTGGGTCCCACAGGGCCGCTCCTCATGGGACACGCAGGAGCCAGCAGAAGCATAGCTCGAGGTGGAGACACCGTCACCTGTTCTCGGGAAACCCACTGTGTGAGGCTGTCACGTGGAAACCCGGATGCTCTGGCACTCTCCCCAGGCCGCTGAGTGCCCGGGGGTCTGGCTGTGCACGTCACAACAGAATCCAGGTGCCCTTTCTGGGGACCCTGTAGAGGAAACCCCAAAGCCCAAGCAGAGCACCTGTGCCCTGTGGCCAGGCCATGTGAACTCTGTCCCCCGGTGGGCAGGTGGGGACCGTGCTGGTGCCGCCTCTCAGCAAGTGACCAGCGAGCACTTGCTGTGACCAGGCCGGCGTGGGGACCAAGGTCCAGTGATGGACATGCTGCCCGTCAGCCCGTAAGGAGCCCACGGCCCAGTGGGGACACAGACACAGAATCCACCTGGAGAGCTGTGGGCAGGCACAGGGGCTTGTGGGGAATAAAAACGGGGCAGTGGATTAACTATTTCTAAGTGGTATATATTCTGATAGAGCAAACTCTTCAAAGGCAGAGTCCCTGAGAAGAATTATAACAGGAATGCTCAGTGTAAGTGCAAAGGCTGCTGCTCTCTGCTGACATGCAGTGAAAAGCCTGCACACGTTCCCAGGGCCTCAGAACACAATGATTAAGTACAGACCATAATATTCTGAGAGAAATGGCAGCAGGGGAGATACTTCCGAGTGCCAGAAAGTCCCCTCCAGACTGGACCAAACTAAGCCTATAAGTTCCTCAACTTCCGGAAGCCTATCGTGGCGCCCAGTCCCGGTAATGACCCCTTCTGGGGTAAGCACGTGCACGCAGTGCCGAGGGGAAAATGAAGCCCCGACTCCTTGGCACAACTTCAAGGACCCCAAAGCAGAGCTCTATGGGGTGGAACGTTAATTTTCCTAAACGCCCAGCATGACGTCGGGTACTACACGTAAACTTCTGTGATTTAGTCCTGTCCAGCCTCCGGCACGGAAACTTTCATTCTTATTCCACCCGTGATAAAACCAAGGAGCAGAGAGGGGAACTGATGGCTGACAACGCAGTGCAGCAGGGGACATGCGCCCTTTCCCTCGCAGTCAGCCAGTGTCTGCCCTCCCTGTGTGTGTGTGTGGGGGGGGTTGCAGTCAGTCTCAGTGAGCAGGGCCTGGCAACCTTGTCCTTGAGGCCAGAACGGCCTCCAGCCTCTGCAGGCAGGTGACGGGAACAAGGGCCCTAACCTAGCGTCACAGCCCCAAGGCCCAGATCCAGCTGAGTCTAAACTCCATGGAGAGGCTCACAGGCCACCCTCTGCCAGCACAGACGGCATCGTGGGAAAGCTGAGAGGGAGGGGACAGGAACTTTCCTTCCTGAGCTCCTGCTGACGCACCACACACGGTGTCAGGTATTTCACCAACATGCCCTTATTTAATCATCAGTGACATCTGTAAGGAAAACCCAGGGGATGGCACAGGACCCTGAACGTGGAGGTGTTGCAGCCACAACTGTTGACATGGGTTTTGGGTGCAAAGGTGCTTTGTGAACTCATGTTCCACAGGGATTGCGTAGAGGGTTCTGTACTATAGCTCCTCTCTCTTCAATGCCCAAGAAATTCGGTCTTTGACTGCAAGCAAATAGGTTGATAATAACCCTTAAAAGAAAACCACACAGTGTACACAGTAGGTGCCCAGTAAACCTTTCTGGAATGAATGTGTGAAAGAGGCAGGGCGTACAGTTTCACTCCAAGCGGGGACAGAATCCCCAGCAGTTGCCTTGGCAGAGCCCGGCCTCTCCCCGCGGGGCAGGCTGATAACGGGCGGGACGTGCCACCCCCAGGCTGAGGCCCACCAAACCCCACTCCAGCCTCTCATGAGCCGGCTGCAGGCGAGAGCACGCACGAGGGTCTCAGTACTCACATCTGATTCAGGCACAAGGCGCAGGTCTCTGTAACACCTACGCCGAGGGCTGACCTCGGATTTCAGACAGTTCTGATGTGCAAAGAGGCAGAGTCACAGGAAGCCAGCGCTGGGAGGGGCATTCGGGTCCCCTGGGGCAGTGCTGCCACACCTGTGTGGATAAGGGTCTGTGAAGGGGCTCTGTGGTCTAATACTCCGGCTAAACGGTGATGTGCCTCCTCTGCAGGACTTCTCAGGGCCTTGAACACACTAAGAGCAGCTATGAACTTCCCAAAGGGAGCTACGGGAGGGAACATTTCTCAAGCCTATTTGACTACAGAATCCTTTTTGTATTGAATATCTCTGAGTCTAGATTTCACTAGCACACCCTTTAGGAGATGTTGATCAAATCTAAACACCTTATTTGAACAATGAGAAAACTGAAGGTGAAAGAATGTGTCCAGCCTCTCCGATGAAAACTATTAAAACAAACAACATTCTGGGCAGCTGATAATGTATATAATAGCTCACCCTTGCACTCAACATCATCTTTATCTAATCACCATAAATGTGTTAACAATGGTACGATTTTCATTTTATACACAAAGAAATGGAGACTCTGAGAAGCAGTGACTTTGCCACTGAGTTGCAGAGGGAGTGTTGGGGTTGGGCGCCAGCCAGGCCCTCTGACTCCTGTGCAATTCACGCACCTGCTTTCCTGCTGCCTCCCCATGTGGCCCAATGCCCTGCTGGGCCCCAGCCACCCTGGATCAACGAGAGCTGCGGGGAGACGGTCCTGGCCTCGGCGAAGACGTCCGCTGTGTCCCTGGCACAGGCCCAGATGCACCGTGTGTCACAGACGTGACGTGCATCCAGTCCCGGACAGGCCTCCCCGAGAGCGCACTGAGATTTTCACATCCCTCTGGGTGGTACATGCATTCAGATTCTTGGGCAAAGACCAGGGAACGAACTTCAGCTGCTTTAGGTGGAAATGGGCTGGATTAGAGAGTCCCCCAGGCCAGAGAACCAGGCCTGAGGTGCTGCAGCCAGGATCAGAGCCCAAGGCCCTCCCGGGGGGCACAACCCACTGTGCTGTGGACTGGGGCAGGGACGCCAGCAGGAGCTCAGGGCAGGGACGTAGCAGGAGCTCAGGGTCCCCTACATGCTCGCTGCGCCTCACTTTTGGCAGGACAGGACTCCAACATCAGGAATGTCCCCCTATACAGGAAAGGTTTCCAGGAGCTGCAGGGGCAGGCACACAGGGGCCTGTGTCCCCCACAGCAGGAACTTTCGAGTCTGGTTTACACACGAGGAGGGCGAGGCTTGGAAAGAAGAAGGAGCTCTGCTGAGCAATCAGAGCCAGTGGTGGGAGAGGCAGGGCCGAGTGTGTCTGACTTGTTACTACTGCTGTGCTGTCATTCCCCACCTTTAGGCCTAATTCACCCTCCTACAGTTCACCCACGACAAGCGTACGGTGCAGTTGTTTTTAGTATGTTGGCAAAGTTGTGCAACCATCGTGGACGGCGTCACGCAGCCTGCGTTAGCACGTTGTTCCTCTGTGTGGCAGGATGACAGTCCGCGGCACAGAGGCCACAGTCTGCTCACCCGGTCATCAGCTGAGGGGCGCGTGGCTGCCCCGACTCTGGGCTACGGTGACTAGTGCTGCTGTGAATATCCGTGTCCACGTCTGTGTGGATGTGTGTTTTCATTTCCCTTGGATGTAGACCTAGGGGTGGATCTGAGTGACTTTAAACTCCTGTGTTTTCTCTGTTCTGTGCCATAATGGAGGTTCAAAACAAGGACAAACACCAGATTATTGATTTACTGTAATGTTCTACCACTCAAAATATCTACTGCATTTGACAGCCATTCTGGAGGGCAAGGAAAGAAATACAAAGCCCCCAAAATCTCTTAACCTGCCCAGTTAGCAGTTTTCACAAAAAGAAAGAAAAGTTGCCTTAAACTGCTCAGAGCTGTTTCTAAAATGAACTTTATGGACAGACCCACCAAGGCTCGCTCACAGGCAGCCCCCACTGCACCCACTGCACTCTGACGTCACGGCGTGGTGACGGGACTGGAATTCTCCTCCAGGTGTGCCTAAAGGCTGGCAGCACTGGGGACGGTGGGAGACTGAGCACTGAGTGACGGCAGAAAACTTCCCGAGTGCCACTGGGTGAGTTCCTGCTCCGCTCTCCTCGGACTTCCATCTTTTCACCCTGGACCCCCCAGGGCCCAGCAAAAATGAATCGCAAATTTCAAAAGAAACACCATCAGGGCTCACCAGGGCAGACTAGGTGACATAACAAGAACATTGCAGATTGAAGAGAAGATGCCAAAGGCTCCCAAAGCGGAGAAGAAGGTCATTACAAAGGATCAGTTATTCACATGGAGTGGATTTTTTAATAGGAACACTGGAAGCTCATTTTTGGAAGATGTAAATTTTCAGAAGGTAGAATATGTAATATTTGGAGGCTGGAAGAAAAAGAATTCCAAATTCAATACCTAGTCAATTATCAATTAAATTTGAGGGTGCCTTCCTGTGCCTGGGGATTCGCGTCTAAATCGTGTGCTGGCACCGGGATCCTGCCTGAACCAGCCAGGCCTGCTCTCCCAGCCCTGCTCACCTCGTTGCCCTAGGAAGGCTCCGTTTTGTCTCACCCGGAGGCCCAGATCACAACCAGCAAGGACAGTCACCACAGCCAGGACGGCCACACCTCTGGGACAACGCCCATGCCCACCACAAAAGGAGCATTCACAACAACCACTGCCACAACCCCAGGTAACACCACCCACCAACACCCCAGGCCCCAGGGTTACAAAGCACGTCCATGAGCATCGTGCACTGAACAGCCTCCACTTCCTCCTGCGAACTCTCAGCCCAGCCCCACCATCACAGGCTCACCCAGGAGGTCTCCTCCGACCCTCCTCCCTGCCTCGCTCCACCCCCATCCCAAGCTCAACAAGCAGGTTTACCTGAGAGGCACGTCAGGTGCCCGTGCACCCTGCCTCCCATGGGGAATCCCTGGGGAACTGGAATATATGGCTGGGGGAGACTCCCGGTTAGGTGGGCAGATGGAAACCTGCATTCCTCTCTCCTCCCTCCTCCTGAAACCCACTGAAGGGACAGTGATGGAGTAACAAAGGTACAAACCTATGAGGAAGAGGAGGCAAGGACAGCTGTGGAAAGAGGTCGACTGAGTTTTGGAAGGAGTGAAGAGGTTGGGTGAGAGGCACCAGCCTAACAGCAGAGGAGGGTCCAAGCCTGGGTGCTGCAGACACGTGCCTGGGGAGGGGTGAGCACGAGACGTCGGCGGAGAGATGCGTCCAGACAGTGCGGCCTGAGCCCAGTGGCGAGCCAGGGCCAGCGTGCGCTTGCTCAGAGAGCTGATCGGGAAAGACAACGGAACATGGGGGATCAGCTGACATCATGGCGGTGGCGGAAACTGTCGTGGTAGGAGGACTTACATCACGGCAATCGCCAGTGCTACCCACCAGGGGAGCTGGTTGTCAACCATGCTAACCAGTACACTGCTGCTTAAATGCCATCCCTCCCCCAGGTGCTCAGCCCGGCAGGATGGAGTCCTGGTCTCGGCAGAACCTGGGCCAGGGAGCCTTAGCACTCAAGAGTCCATGGGGTGGACACGAAGGCAAAGTCCAGACATTAATGCTCGAGAGCAGCGGCCCCTTCTCTGATCAGACTTCCAGAACGCCGGCAGCGAGGTCCATGGCCCTGGTGTGAGAGGACAGGGTCTCCTCTGGAGACGCCAATCCAGGGTCAAAGAACTGGGGGAGGGCCCCCATGAGATGGCAGCCCCCACCGCAGTCTCCACAAGGAAGCCCCCACACAGGGCATCAGTCGTGGGCCTCGTCTGCAGATGGGAACAGATGCCGAGGTTCACAGCCATTTGAGGAAAGTCTTTAAAATGAAAAGAGACCACAATGAATAAAAGAGAAAAGGAAGAGGAAAAATAAATGATGCAGGGAATGAAGAAAATGTGAAAAGATTGCCATAATTAATATCCTCAAAGAGATAAGATCTTCAAGAATTAAGAACTAGACACCAAAAAAATGGAAAAATTAGAGAACAAGGAAGGGCTCTTAGAGATAAAAAAAAATTAGCATAAATAAGGGAAATTTACTATAAACATTGGAAGATAAAACTGGAGCTTCCCAGGAAGCAGAACAAAAATTCTTTAAAATGGATGATGGGAGAGAAAAGATAAGAAAATTAAAGGACTAATTAGGGAGGACCAACACCCAACTAACAGACAATCTGGAAAGAGGAAAGGGAAAGTGGAAGGGGGAATTACTAAAGAAATCTCCAAAGAACGTTTCCTAGACTTTTACCTGAGATGGCCCACCACCCAGGCCCAGCACAAATGAATTTCAAATTTCGAAAGAACCCCACGAGGGTGTCCTAGTGGTGCGCCAAGAACACGGGAGTTTGAAGAAGGTCTTTTACAAAGGATCAGTTATTGGCACGGCAGTAGACTTTTTAATAGGAACATCAGAAGCTCATTTCTGGAAGATGTCAATTTTTAGAGACTAGAAGATGTAACATTTGGAGGCTGGAAGAAAAAGAATTCCAAATTCTATACCCAGTCGATTATCAATTAAATTTGAGGGGAGAGAAAGGCATATTTATTCAGACATGTAATACTTCAAAATATTTTTTTTTCTTTGCAGTCTTCCCTGGGAAAGCACTAGAGGATGTGCTCCAACAAAGCGAGGGAATAAACCTATAAAGAGAAAAACAAGAGAGACAAGATGCAGGGACCCAGCACAGAGACAGGCAAGGGCAGGCCCAGGAGGGAGGGGAGGGCAGTGCAGGATGCAGACGTGCAGCTGGCCTTGGGGCCGGGCGGGCCACCGGAGTGTGGTCTCAAGAGCAAA
>PVKY010001557.1:0-31019 GCA_004027775.1 Bradypus variegatus | reverse complement strand
TTTGACCTGAAACAAAACAGGAAAACCAGAGTTTCCTTTAAAATGCACTGACATTTTGCTTAGACTGACGCCCATCTTTAATCACTACTTCTTGGGGCCAGTTGATTTTGGCTGGACCTGTAAATACCCCAGCACTTCAGAGCGGAGGGTCATGAGTGAGCTCTGAGGTAGAGCGTCTGGGCTTTAATTCTGGCTCCGCTGTCTTCCTGCTGAGACTTTGGGCAAGTTGCTTGACTTCTCTAAGCCTCAGTGCTCAGTACATAGAAAGTGCTATGGTTATTCTTTTTAGCTGGGGCAGTACCTGCCAAATATGTATTAAAATGGTATCTCCTGCTCATGTGATCTGTGCTTATTAGTTCACTGCCTCAGTAGTTTCTAGGGTAGACCAGTCAACGAGTCCCTGGTACCCATGCCTTCCAGTGGCTTAGCTTTAAAGAAAATCTCTCCTATTTATATACATGCAACAATAGACACCATGGCCTAAATGTTAGATATAGCTCTAGTGTTAAGGAGCCCAGGAGTCAGGTCTTGTCTATAGAATTTTAGGATCTCTGGGTTGTAAAGAGCCCTGAAGATTATCTAGGACTTTTGTCAGTCCATTGCTTGAACCCTGTTTATGGTGCCCTTGACAAAACCCCATATATTCAGTGATGGGGAAGGAAACTTTAAGAGTAAGCATATCCATTCGCTTGTATGTTATTTATACCCATTTACTTCCAAAATGTGGGGGAGAGATCTTACAATAAAATATCCATAGATAATTTGGTGTATCCATACAATAGAATATTGTTCAGCAATAAAAAAGGAATGAAATACTGATATATGCTGTAACATCGAGGAGTCTCAAAAACATGTTAAACGAAAAGCCAGACACAAAAGAGCACGTACTATGTGGTTTCGTTTACAGAAAATGTCCAGAAAAGTCAAATCTGTAGAGACAGAAAATAGACTAGTGGTTTACTGGGGTTGGGGTTGAAAATGGAGAATGACTGTAAACAGACAGGGAGTTACCTTGATGTGGTGAAAAGATTCTAAAATTGGATTATGGTGATGTTTTCTAACTCAGTAAATTTACTGGAAAATACTGAGTTGCACATGTAAAATGGGTGAATTTTATGGTATGTAAATTATATGTCAAAGTTGGTTCTAAGAATTCATACACAAGAGAAGTGTTTAGATACATACAAAAAAATAAGAACCACCTAAAGAAACAGGGAGAGAAAATTGTAGCAGCCAGCCAGCCAAGGATACTTATTATAGAAGACAGCAAATTTAGCTCTGAGGTTTCTGATGAGCAGCCTTTTGGGGAGGGGCTTTTTTCCTATTTTAAAATGAGATTTGTCTTCCAGTCTGTTTAACCTGTTGACCTAAGCCCTACTTCAGCGCCAGGCAGAATGACAATGATCCTTTTTCTAGGTGTTAGCCCTTCAATATTTGAAGACAACTTTATTTCTTATCTCAGTCTCTTCCCTAAGCTAAATAACCCCAGTTCTGCACCAGGATGCTGGGAGAATATTGTGCATCTCTCTCAGGATTTTCCCTTTCTGAAAAATGTGAATAGCTCTTGTTCCTTCCTCCCCTTAAAAACATATGGAGATGAGAAATCTGGTATCTGTGCCCTGAGCTCATAGGCTAGGACAGGGCTTATCAATCTAAGGTGGTGTTGACATGTTGTGGCTGTTCCGTATGTGCTTTCAGTTTTACCGATCCTTGAACATCCGGATTGCCCTCGTGGGCTTGGAAGTGTGGACTCATGGGAATATGTGTGAAGTTTCCGAGAATCCGTACTCTACTCTCTGGTCGTTTCTTAGCTGGAGGCGCAAGCTGCTCGCCCAGAAGAAACATGACAACGCACAGTTAATCACGTAACTAGCCTTTCCCATCTGCTTTGCATTGGCCTCTGCTTGCAGCGCATGTGCTCAGTTTGCCATTTTCTTTCCCTAGTGGGGAGGGTTGGTTGTAGAAGGCCATCCTGACTCTAGTCCAGTAAATCAGATAGTTCTCAGACATGTGCTCTGTACCCAGCACACCCCAGAAAACATTTAAAAGCTGAAGAGTCATAACAATCCCAAAAAGTGTTTGCAATTACATGAGAAAATTAGAGCTACACATATTTGGTTGAGTGTCTGAAATAATTGGGTATGTGTTTGGGAAATAACTGTTGTTCACAAGCTGCTTTGAAGCAGCTTAAGTGGCTCGTCTTGATCTCAGCACTTTTTTCTAGGACCTGAGCTATCCTCCCAGTGCAGGTACAAGAGGGGGTTCTGTGAGTCATCCTTCACCTCGTTTCTAGGGGCTCAGGGTCGGATCCTGAGATGGCAGAGAGGGCAAGAGTTTTGTGTTTGGAGGAGTGAGACACTGGGGAGGGATTGTGTTGGCTTTTCTTAGTCCTAGAAAGAAAAGAACAGGCACTCCTGGAGGGTCATGGTGGCACACAACAGTCTCCTTAGAATGAATATTTGGTATTTATTAGTGTTGACTTCCAAAGGTATTTTGAGACAGTTACAACAAAAGGCACATATATAATAAAACCATTTTTCTTCTGTCCCTTAAATATATCTCTGAGTCAATGGTCATTTAAACCTGTGTTTACCTTTTAAAAGGAACTAAGGAAAATAACTGTACCAGAAACTAGGATTGTGAACGGTTACTTCATGGTGGTGTATTCACCTTGGAAGAGCCTTTGATTACTAAACTTTTGGCCTGAGCTCACAGAACCATGGTGTCCTGCTTTGGCAAGGCCTGAACCAGCAGGACTTCCCCAGGCCATGTCTAAGTAAATAAAATAATCACTGGGGCTTCGTATAGATTTGCATATATTTTGCATATTCCATTGTACATAGTGTGTCTCAAGACCAGTCTGCTTTGAATCAGCATTCATCAAGCACTCACTATGTGTTCAGTTCTATGCCATATTCTAGTGATCCCCAAATAAATAAGCTCTTGCAGATCAAGTCTAGGTAAAAAGACAAACATGGGACTATAAACATACCATGTAATGAATTTCCATATACATTCGTCAAGTAAATTATGTATCTGAGGGGTGCATGATAACACTGATATTTTATTTATTCCTTCTCTCCTACCCTGGATGCACACTGCAGAGAGGGAGATATAGTAAACCAGGGAATGTAGCTGACTGTTGGCAGATTAGGGTTACAATTGCAAAACAAAAGCGGAAACATCTCATCCTCGCACCGGCTGCACTTTGTGTGCTTCTTGTTGGAGCACATCTGTTTCCTTGGCCACAGAGGGATGTGGAGATGAAGCGTCGGCCCCCACAGCTGCCTCCCCAATCCACCCCTTCCCCTGTGCACATGCCCCAGAGCCAAGCGTCCTGGCATGGGACTCTGGCAGCTGGCGGAAGAGGGCCTGATTCACTTCAGCATCAGAACTTGTGCCTCCCATCAACCCTCCCTCAGGCCTTTTCCTGTCCAGCGGGAATGGGATGCAGTTTCTCAAGCCCTGCCCATTTCCTTCCAGGGACTGGAGCTATGGGCATATGGTGGGAACCAGTGACCTTCCTCTCCCTCTCTCTTACTCTGGAGCAGTGTGGGAGTAGGTGAGAGGAAGTGAGAGGTGTGGTGACCTGGAAGTTGTCCAGTTGGCCTGGATATGGGGTCCCTTCCCTTGAGAGTAATCTGGGAATATCAGCTGGACCAAGGAGCACTGTGACGGCCACGTGCCCCCTTGGACGCTGGGAGCAGCCCTGTCAGCCTCCGTCTCCTTCCCTCCTGCAGGGGCATGTCCTTCCATGGGACCACCATCGGCCTGGCCCCCCTCATGGCCATGTGCTCCGTGTACCAGTCGGGAGGAGTCAACATGGTGAGTCTCAGCCGACATGCTGGTACTGCAGAAGGAGATAAAACTGCCTCACCAGGCAGGAGGTCATTTTTTAGAAAATAATTTGATATTCATTATTGTAGAGAAAGGCTTTGACACAAAATAGGGTGACTGCTTTAAATGAAGTCATTAAATTCTAATAGACAGAGGTGTCCAGGGCTGAATTTTCATTTAGTGTATTTTATTCCCAATTTTCAAGCTTGGGAGACCCATGAAGCGATTACTTTAATATATCATTAGATCCCTTGTATGTTCCAAACCAGAAGCTGGGGAATGGTGAGATAATAGAGATAAATGGTTTTATTCTGGGTTTTGCATTGTTACGTATGTCTTTATGAAACAAGAGCCTCAAGGTCATGGTTAGGGAATTACTGTCTTTTGAAATTCTCTCTGACTTTGTGAAGCTGTTTGAAGCATTCACTTCTCACTTTTGAAGTAGATATCAAGGAAGCCTTCTTGGCAGTGCTTATTGATAAATGGAGCAGAGAAGCTAAAAGCACAGGGATCCCCGATTGGGGTCACTTAGGAGCAGCTGTTTGACTTTGGGCGGGTTAATGAGTTTCCTCAATTGTAAAATAGAGATAATACTCTTACCATTCTAATCTTACGATTAGAATGAGAGTTCAGTGAAATAATGTTGAGAAATGCACATGGTGTTTAATAAAACATTTGCTGTGTCTGTTCTGCTGTTTTTTTTTATTTCTTTAGCTTTTGTTTCTTATGATTAAGTGTCGGGCAGCATGCCAGGGGCTGTGCCTGGTATAGATCTATCTCACGGTGTCTCTCAGAAAACCCTGGGCCAAGTACAACCTGGGTTTGATTCAAGGTGGTATTTCCTAAGTCAACCCCCTTAAATCTTGGAGACATGTATGTTAAGAGGAAGCATGGAGAAAATCCTCCTCTTTCCTTTATTCAGAAAGCATTTATTTATCTGAAAATTCATCACTGGGTTAGATGTGGTCTCCAGCCTCCAGGAACTGAGGAAACACAGACTTGTAAACATTTGACTTCCTAATGATGTCAGTGGATTTCAACTTGTTGAAGTCTGTATGGAGTGTCCATTTGCTCAGTGACAGTGGAATCAGTGGAGAGCAGCAAGCCTTGGCTAAGGAAAAGGCTGGGATGTGGGCGGGAGGCCAGAGCTCTACCCTTGACCTGAACTCTCTCCCTGAGCAGGACCACTCAGAGAATGCCATTGGCGTGGCTGCCACCATGGCCCACGAAATGGGCCACAACTTTGGCATGAGCCATGATTCTGCGGATTGTTGCTCGGCCAGCGCGGCTGATGGGGGGTGCATAATGGCAGCCGCCACTGGGTGAGTCAAACAGAAGCTGCTGGGAAGGGTCGGGATGGGGAGGAAGGCAGAGCAAGCATGAGCAGTGGGGCCCAAGTGTTCCTCCCAGCTCGTCCCAGGGAGCCTTTGTTTTGTTTCTGGTGGCAGCCTTCGGGGGAAAAATTATTTTTTAAATAAAGAAATTGTAAGAGAACAAAGGAGGCATGTCTGTGGAAGTGACTGCTAAGTTTCTAGCAGGTCTAGATATGCTTAATTTCTCTATTAGGGTCTTTAGCTGTACAATTGGCCTGTCCCTTTGTCTTATTTACTTCATGAGTTTTGGTTGAAGACCAGTAATTGATAACAGCCACAACTGTTGGTCCCTTCACTCCAAGGGAGCTTGGTAAGTGCTGTTACATCCCAGGCTTGATTGAAAACAAGGAGATGGAAGGGGAATATCCAGACACTCCAAAGAATGCTCAAGGAATTTACACGGTGTATTTACCACTAGGAATAAGGATAAAGAGCCTTTGAAGGAGAATTCTAGAGTTTCTTACAAGGACTTACCTTTCAATGTCTGGACTCAGCACAAAGCATTGGGTTCTTCCAGAACCTGAGCCACTCTTTGGAGATGTCACAATGGGAGCTTGTGTCCCACCCCCCCACCCCCGCCAAATCATCAGGGCCTACTTGTGGTTTTTAGAAAATAGTGTTTCCGTATTTCCAAGAGGAAATGCAGCTTTCTTGGCACTCCACTGTCCAGTGTTTGTCAATCACTTCTTGGCTGTGATACACAACGGATGACGTTTACATGCAGAATATGACTTCACAGATCATTCCCAAATCTCTCTGAGTTCACCGTCTTCTCCCAATCTAAAAAGCATATCTGAAGACAAATGTGTAGAATTTCTATTAAATGCTACTCCAATTTGTTGTAAATTATTTACAAATTTTAATAATTTAACAATTATCAGAACAAATTACTTGTAACATACCAGACAACTGAAGGAAAACGCTCCAGGGTTTAACCTTTAATTAGCTTAAAGAATTTGATCTGGATAGTTCTTCATTTTAAACAAAAATGGGGGTACTGACCCATCATCAAGGGAATGTATGACTTTTGACTTTTTCCCCCAAATAGTGGGATCCAGGACCTATCATAGTCTTTCGTGATAAAGAGCATGCATGACTGGTTGCGTTTGGAGTACGATTTGAATCCTTACAGCAGAGAACAGGTCACTGGCCCATGAAGAAATTAAATCCATAACCTTGGCCTTTTTGGCTGGTGCTCGGACCCAAGAAAATATGTATCTAATATCAGCTTCAGGGAAGCTTGGGGCTAGCAGGTCTTTTACTCATTAGCTCTAAGGCTCAAAAGATCTGTTGCAACACACTCATGACCTTTTTCTTACTGCAAACTCCTCATAGAAAGAGCAGAAATTGCTGCTTCTCATTTTCAAATATTTCCTCTATGAAGAATGAAAGACAAATTTCTGGCACAGTTAATATTTCATCATTAAGGATGAAAGAAATCCAAGTTAATGTATCGTGAATGTTCTAAGGGGGCGTAATGTATGTGCACGGAACTATGGAGGCTCGAATACAGGTGTATTGCCCTGATGGCTAACAAGATTGACAGATGATTTGGTTACTTAACACCCAAACTCCCACCTGATTTCAACCTTGTTCTCTGCCAGGCATCCCTTTCCCAAAGTGTTCAATGGATGCAACCGGAGGGAGCTGGACAGGTATCTGCAGTCAGGCGGTGGGATGTGTCTCTCCAACATGCCAGACACCAGGACGCTTTATGGAGGCCGGAGGTGTGGGAACGGGTACCTGGAAGATGGGGAGGAGTGTGACTGTGGGGAGGAAGAGGTAAGGGGTCATGAGGATGGTAGTGGCATGGGGGTGTGTATTGGTTTCAGAGCTGAAGGTCAAAATAGAGTGCTGCAGTGGACCATTTCTTCAGTCGCAGGCATTTCCTGTATGTGGTTATCAAAGACTCCATCAAAAATAGGGTGTAGAGAGTAAGCCTTAAATGTGGACTGTTTCTGCAGCCCGTCTCAGTTGGTCTTGGCCCTGTTGGGTCCGAGATCAGAGTGGAGTTCTTTCTGTGAATGTCTGGTTCTAACCAAGAACTGCAGTCCTGTGGCATGTTGGCGGCCTCTTCCCCAGTGGGGCCGTAGGTGACCTCCAGCTGCACTGAATTTTTTTTGAAGGCCACACAGTGGATATATGGACCCAAACCAGGGCCTTATGAGGATGCTTAAAATAACAAGCTCAGCTGTTTAGTCTGGAGCAGAGATGATTGAAAGGGGATGTAGGAAGTGCTGTCAAATCTCGAAAGGGCTGTGAGGAAGAAGGAATAGAACCGTTTGTGTATAAGTTCTTTCCTTCCTTCTGGTATTCATAGTGAGGGTGGGGGGCACATGGAGTAGCTCAGTCATTTTTAACAGATGCATATTGTTCTGCAAAAAGCAGAACTGGATAGTTTCATCCCTGTTTTTTGAAAGATGTTAACATGGGCATAACAGCTTGGGGGAGGAATAGAAGAGTAGCAGTTAAATTTGGGGGTGGGATTGAGAATCTGTAAATGTGGAAAAAGACTATTTGATTTTATTAACTTCTCCGTGGTTTGATTTTTTTTTTAACTTTGAGAATAAAAATAAATAGTTAACTATGGCACCAGCCCACCTCTCCCTACCCCCACCATGAGTCCAGAGAAATCAGCCCAGATGCTTCAGGAAGGAAGGAGCATGGAGGGGTCGGGGGGCTTGGGAGCAGCCTGCAAGTGGGTTCAGCCAGCTGGCATATATTTAGAGCAGCTGTTCATTCAACAAATATTTTCTGAGCATGGGGTACAGTGTTGGGTGCTGGTGATAGGCCGGAGAACAAAAATAGATATGGTTCTTGTCTTTACGCAGCTTACAGTCTAGTAGGGAAAACACACATTGACCAAAGAATTGCAAAAGTATAGAAATATAATCCATGGTAAATGCTAGGAGGGGTAGATTCCATGGTGCTGTGAACACATGTGATGTGAGGGGAGCTGCCCTACTTGGGTGAGAGCGTGACCTCTGAGCTGCTACCTGAAGGCGGACTTAGGAGTTAGCAAGGAGCTGGTGGACAGAGGGCTCCTTCCAGGTAGAGGAGGAGCCTATTCCTTGAAGTGGGAAGAAACAGTATGTAGAAGGAGGGAGACACTCCTCCGCCAGGAGCCCCAGAGTCCAGGGAAGGATGGTAGTAGAGTAATGGGAGGAAAGTGTCCCTGTTCCTTCTCTTAGGGGAGACAGGTGGACAAATCATGGGATGGTTATGACTGACGTGGCCTTAGGCAGACGTGGCTTGAATTTGGCTCCCCCACTTGCCAGGAGTGTGCCTTGGCCAACGTTTGATTTGTCTGAGCTGCAGTCTTCCCATCTGCAAAAGGGGATAATGCTGCCTCACGAAGCTGTGATGGAGATGTGCGTGGAGCCTGGCACATTGTCAAGAAAGGGTTTATGGATCAGCCTGGGAATAGTGGGAGTGTGGTAAGGACCTCAGGGCCACCAGGCATCTCTTCTTCTTTTTTTAAAATCACACGCTCCATGTCAGCAAATTAGGACCTGTGGGCTGGGAAGGAAGAGAGGAGAGCAAGGAGAGCCTAGAAGCCTTCTGTTCTGGGAAGGTTCAGTTCAAGGAAGGGTTAGGAATAACAGCAGAAGGAGAGAGGAGTCTTAGGAAACAGACCCCAGGAGTTGGCATAAACTGTATTCAGAGATTGTTCCAGCACACCCTTGCTCCAGGTGGTCTCTGTTCATGGGGCAGTTGGGCCTAGGGGTGCAGAGGACATGGAGGGCAGCAGAAGAGGACAGGGTCTCTGGGTAGGCACTGATACACGGTTCACATTGCTGAGTTCTGAAAACCAATCTGAATGTTCAGTAGAAAGGGCTGAAGAAAGCAAATCGCAGTGCAAATCACGTTTTAGGAGCATACATGATGACAAGGACAAGTGTGCCTGTTATATTAAGTTAAAAAACAGAGTAGTTATTATGATTTTGTAAAATAAAATATGTCTATATCTTATGTATAGAACAAGGCCTCGGAAAATATTTACACTCAAAATGTGGTTATGTCTTGGTTGTGGTATTACTGATGATTGTGCATATGTGTATTTTTTCTATAATAAATATGCATTCCCCAGTGATAAAGATAGAAAATGATGTTTCTGTAAAGAGGTCCTAGTGACCTTGGGCCCCGGGGCATTTGGGGACAGGAGGTGAAATGGAAATGCGGGAGGTGGGTGGAGGACCCATCTCTGCTGGCCTCCCTGTCTCCCACCTGCTGCCCCAGAGGCCCCACTCACGCGCCACCTCTGTACCTCCCACAGGAATGTAACAACCCCTGCTGCAATGCTTCTAACTGCACCCTGAGGGAAGGGGCTGAGTGTGCCCACGGCTCCTGCTGTCACCAGTGCAAGGTAAGGGCCTGGCCCCCTGCCCTGGGCTCTGACCTGATAGCAGCCTCCTCAGTGGGGGTGACAGCCTTGACACAGCCGCCATCCTGGGAATGGGTGGGAGGGTGGCATTCAAGTTTCAGAGACGTGGAACTGGGAAGCATTTTTGAATGGAATTTATTATTTCCTATATTGTTCCTCATTGAGTTCAAATCATCCCACAGGGCTGTGCCTTCTGGAAGGTGATAGAGTTCTGTTTTAAAGAAGTGTCCAGAGAGAGTAGACTTGATTTATTTGGAGCTAATAATAATAATATTAATAACAATAATGATTTTGGTTAACATTGATGGATCTCTTATTAGATGCCAGGCACGGTGCTGAGCATTTTATGTACATTATCTCGTTTAGTCCTCCCAGAAGCCCTATGAAGTGCATATTATTATCCTCATTTTAAGATGAGAAAACTGAGGCTTAGAGGGAATAAGTGGCTTATCCATGATTGCACAGCCTGGAAGGGCTTCCCTGACTCTGAAGCACCCTGCCGGTTCAGGAGCCTACTGGGATTTGAGCCCGGGCAGGCTGGCTCCAGGGGGTGCCCCTCACCTCCACTCTGCTCCCAGATGGTAGAGTGGTGTCCCCCCCACCTCCTCCTGCACACCCCGCCCAGCCCAGCCAAGGGGCCTCCCTGCCTTCACCCCTGGGAAGGCCTTATGGGTGGTGCAGAGGCACTGGCAGCTGGAGAGGGCTCTGCTCTTAGCTGTAGCTTCCCTTGCCTGGCTCAGGGGAACTCACATGCCATCTGGTGTGACTCTAGGGTGGAGTGGGGTCTCTGCAAGGAGGCTGTGCTGGAGAGTCCCTAACATCTCAGGCAAGGCTGGAGAAGAAACATGGAGAGCACCTTATCCTTCAGTTCCAAGATTTCAGTTCGAGTCTCAGAAAGGGTTCCCTGGAGAGAAACATGTAGAAAAAGACAATAATGGGGATGAATTGTTGCTAAATGCTTTGGTGCTTTGTAAATTCAAAGATGTTATATGAATGTTAGGTTAGTGTGTGTGCGCGCGCACGGGTATGCACACACGCATGCACATGGGTGCATTTCTAGATGGTCAGGGGCAAATGTGTATTTGTATTTGTGTATTTGTAGATGTACCTGTGTGAATGGATCTGTGTGCCTGCCTATGTGTGTCTATATATGCATTTCCATGTTTGTATATGTTTTTCTGTCTATATGTTAGTGGGCCTGGCTCTGCCATTTACTAAACAGGAGGTTCTGGAAACATTGCTTAACCTCTTTGAGCCTCAGGTTTTATCATCTGTAAAGAAAGCGATGATTATATTACATGGGACCATCAAGAAAACTTAATGTAGTAATATGCAGACTGGGCCATTAAGCGGGAGCTCCATAAATGTAGCTGTTATCACCAAGGCATTTGGTAAACTGTCAATTGTTGCATAAATATTATTTTTTACCCACTTCTTAAGATTGCATGAAGAGGAAGTGAGTTAGCATTTGTGAAAACCTCTTAAAAACTATAAATCACTAAAAGCATCGGGAAGTTGATGGGAGTTGAGCTCAGGAGGTCATGTAAAAGGTGCTGTGAAATAACAACAAGGGGAGGTTCTGTTCCACAAGAGTGATGCCCACAGGCCTCTGTGGCTAGGCCTTTAGGCAGGCAGTGATTGACTGTTCCTTTCCCTCTCGTTCCTCCGCTCAGCTGCTGGCTCCGGGCACCCTGTGCCGTGAGCAGGCACGGCAGTGCGACCTCCCCGAGTTCTGCACGGGCAAGTCGCCTCAGTGCCCCACCAACTTCTACCAGATGGACGGCACCCCCTGCGAGGGCGGCCAGGCCTACTGCTACAACGGCATGTGCCTCACCTACCAGGAGCAGTGCCAGCAGCTATGGGGGCCGGGTAAGGGCTGCCCTGGGTGGAACGGCCCCCTGCACGCCACTTCTTCCTTCCCAGCCAGCCTCCCCTCTTCGTGCACTTGGGGTGGCTTAGAGCCTTGGCTGAAAACCACATCTCCAGGATGATGGATGGTGGTGATGGTTGTACATTATTGAAAATGTCATTAATGCCATGGAGTTGTTCACTTAACGATGGTTAAAACGGCAAATTTTGTGGTCTGTTACTACATGTCCTGGTTTGCCAGGTCTACTACAAAAAATACCATAGATTAGTTGATTTAAACAACAGAGATGTATTGTCTCACAATTTTGGAGGCTGGAAGTCCAAAGTCAAGGTGTCGGCAGGGCCACACCTTCTCCATAGTACAGCGTTCTGGTGATGACTTGCCAGCAATCCATAACGCGTGTCTGCCTCCGTACGTGGCCGTCCCTCTCCTTCTGTCTCCTCCTGACCGTGTCCCAGCTTCCTCTGCTTTGAGGGACCCCAGCCCTGTTGGATTAAGGCCCACCC
This sequence comes from Bradypus variegatus, assembly GCA_004027775.1. Classification (NCBI taxonomy): domain Eukaryota; kingdom Metazoa; phylum Chordata; class Mammalia; order Pilosa; family Bradypodidae; genus Bradypus; species Bradypus variegatus. The sequence goes on along the minus strand of PVKY010001557.1, from coordinate 19,049 downwards.
ACCCTGGCTCGGTTTGGCTTCATTTTAACCTGATAGTTCTTTGAAGATCCTGTTTACACATGGGTTCACAACTTCTAGGACTGGGCTTAGGACTTGGGCGTGCCTTTCTGAGGAACATAACTCAATCCGTAACACTACAGTAAAAACAACATAAAAGACAAAAAGCACTTCCACTTACTACCTTTTCCATCCCCTTGACTCAGTAGATTTTTAGGGAGAGCCAGTGGACAGCATTTGTCCCAGAACTTCAATGCTTTAAATTCTCAGAGTGGTAAATGGGCAAGAACAACCAGTTGAAGAACAGCAGAGGGTGGAGGCTGAGAAGGAAATGCACATGGACCTTAAGCTATGAAAAGATGTTTAACCTTACTCATATTAAGGGAAAGAACTAGGAGATGGGATTTTCCATATATCAAATCAGCAAAGATTGGAAAGTTTGATAGTATGTTGGGGAGGATGCAGGGAGACAGACAGGTCCTACCCTACATAAGGCAGTTTGGGGATATCACGATTTTAAATGCAGTTCTCATTGGACTCATCAGTTCCACTAATTAGCAGTGTACCCTGTGCTTGTACTTGCACATGTACGTGAAGGTGTATTACAAGGTTGTACATTGCAGCATCGTTAGTTATAGCAATAACAACTTATATGTCCTTTAGTAGACGACCTGTTACATTAAGTCTGGTCCATCCACACAATGACATATTTTGCAGCTGAATAAAAGAAGGAAGCAGGTCTGGATTTACTGAATAAAATCATCTCCCACAATAAATTGCCAAGTGAATAATGCAAGATGCAGAACAGTGGATAGAATATGCCTCCATTCTTTATTAAATAGATTGTTTCTAGAAGACACATAAGAAGCTGTTAATAGTGGTTACTTCTCCAGGGGTAAGGGAGTAGGAACTATATGGCTGGGAGGACAAATTCCAAAGACATACTTTGTATCTTTAAAATTTTGTGCGTATAATCTTATTTTTAAAAACTCTGAAACAGGAACAAGACTTTTCCTTAGAGATACGGCTTAGCATGCAAACCTCCCACAGACATATTCCTCAATAAGGTATAAAGGACTGATGCAAGACCTTTTTCTACGAGTAGCTTTTGATGAGGAGGTGGGAGTGGAATAGACTGATGGGGGAGGCTGGAAGAGGAGGCAGAGAATATTTTCCTAACATCATGATTTTACCAAGAGCTAGCCTTGCCTTTTGGGGGTCCTGGCTTCTAAAGTTGGCTGATGTGCTGATAAGTGTTGTTTCTTTCCCACGCAGGAGCCCGGCCTGCTCCTGACCTCTGCTTTGAGAAGGTGAACGTGGCAGGAGACACCTTTGGGAACTGTGGGAAGGACATGAATGGTGAACACAAGAAGTGCAACATGAGGTGATGACCGTTAGGGCAGACCCTAAGAGATGAGGAGTGACAAAGAATTTCCTGCTTTGTCCTCACTACCGGCCCAGCTCAGCAGCTTGGCTGGCCCCAGAGCTGGGCCTTTAAATAAACGGGGTGAAAGTTAGTCATCCATTCCAGGCCCGATGTTTGACAATGCACCATTCAGCCTTGGGGAAGTTAGAGGGGGGTGGGTGGTAGATGGCAATGCTTCCTAAAAAGCTGACCAGTCTTCCTTTTGTGGCTTTCTTTCACTGGGGCAGGGAATCGCCCTTCTTGAGTCATTTCTACAGGATGCTAATTATACGCTTACTTGAATAGCCCATCATTCAGTCTAGCCAGCCATCCATCATCCATCTTTCCTTCCGTCCGTCCATCTTCCATCCATCCATCCATCCATCTTGAGGGTTTTCCATATTCAAGATACTGTGCTGAGAGATGGGGAGACAATGGAGAAGAGCTCACTTCTGCCTCTATGACTTTTAATTAACAATACAGTGTGATAATGGGAATGCGAAGACAGCCACTCAACTCTATGTTAGTCATGCTTAAGCTGATGAATGGTGCTGTACATGGGTGAATGTTCCAGACAGAGAGATGAGTAGAAGCTGCAGAGAGAGAATAACTGGTAGTTGCAAGAATAGATAACAGTTTGATACCATTAGAGTATAATGTTGGGGTGCGTTTGAGACAGGGAAGCTGCGAAATGAACTTGGATAGTTGAGCAGGGACCACAGGGTAGAGAGCCTTGAAGGCATGCTTATGAGAGTTTGGACTTTGGCTTTGAGAGCATAGTGGAAATTAGGCCCTAGTAGGGAGACTGGTTTTTGACAGTCCAGGTAAGAGAGATTGGCAGCATGAATTAGGATGAATATGTAGGAGGAAAGAATGACAGGACTTGAAAATTGCTTGAACCCAGGGATGAGGGGCTCCAGGCTTCTGTCTGGAGCACCTGGGTGGGGCGGTGGTACAATCAGCAGAAGCCACAGATGGCTCAGGTCAGGTGGCTGTCCTGGCAGTGAGGACTCTCCAAAGCCGGTTCTCTCTCAGGGACAGGGGAGCCCCACTAACTTCCCTTGGTCTTAGTCCACATAGGGTCTCTCCGGGTGGGTCCCTAGACCAGACTCACCGGCCAGACCTTTGCGGCCTCTGCCCCCCTCTGAAGTCTGCCGCTCTGGTCAGGAGAGACCAAAGCTCCCTGCTGTATCTGATTGCATCCCCATCCCTCCCTCTTTCTCCTGGGCCCAGAGATGCCAAGTGTGGGAAGATCCAGTGTCAGAGCTCCGAGGCCCGGCCCCTGGAGTCCAACGCGGTGTCCATCGACACCACCATCATCATGAATGGGAGGCAGATCCGATGCCGGGGCACCCACGTCTACCGCGGCCCCGAAGAGGAGGGTGACATGCTGGATCCAGGCCTGGTGATGACCGGGACCAAGTGCGGCTACAACCATGTGAGTCCCTCCAGCCTCAGCGGGGGGCTGGGCTGCAGAGGGGAGCAGTGGAGAGGCGTGGGCTCCCAAGGGAGGATGGCTGCCTTCAGACCCCCGCTTTGCAATCTCTGTGTCTTGGTGGCTGCTTTGTAAACCGTGTATCACAAGAGCAAGCACCTACCCCATAGAATTGTTATAAGGATTAAATGAGGTAACCCATGGAAAATACTTAGACGGATTGGCTATTATTTTCATCATCACCATTCATCATCATATGAATTAAGAGTTGACTGGCTGTCAGGGAAGCCTGGGGAAAATAGTGACACCAGTGTCATAAAGTTAACTATGAGAATGAAGTTTAAAAAGGATATGAAGCACTTGGCACAGTACCTAGCACAGAGCAGGGTGCTGTCACCATCACCACTATTTCCAAATACAATGCTAAAATCAGTATGTATTAATATATAATTAACGTGATCAACATTTAGCAATATATAACATCATAACACATAATTAATATTTTGTTGTATATATGTGTTTTCTCTCCAGTCACAAAAGTCATACCAGGATTTAGTTAACCACTGTCTGTCAGTTTTTTACACTAATAAATAACCTGAAATGTGCTGCCTTTTGTTTTAAGTGCAAAACCCCGGTCTCCTGAATCCCTGCCTGTGTCCCTCCAATTGTACTGATGGTTTGGCTTCTTCTTCCCTACAGATTTGCTTTGAGGGGCAGTGCAGGAACACCTCCTTTTTTGAAACCGAAGGCTGTGGCAAGAAGTGCAACGGCCACGGGGTATGTGCAGCCGGGCTCTGGAGGCTCTGGGCAGGTGTCGATGGGGCAGGCCTTGCAGGAGGCCGGGGTTCTCTGGGGTGCACGCTGTGCGCTGACACCCCTGCCCTTCCTTCTGTCCTTTCCCTGCTCCAGGTGTGCAACAACAACCAGAACTGCCACTGCTTCCCGGGCTGGGCCCCACCCTTTTGCAGCACCCCCGGCCAGGGGGGCAGCATCGACAGTGGGCCCATGCCCCCCAAGAGTGAGTGCCCAGCTGCCTTGGGGCCTCTGTCTGCCTCCCCGAGGAGGGGTGGTCATGGTGCGGGGCAGGCTGCATGCTACATGGTGTCCACGTTGAGTCAGCTTCCTAATCTAGTTTTGTAGAGGAGGAATCCAAAAAAAACAGGGTAGCCAGGTGATAGGAGCGATGAGGCTGGTAGCCCGGGTGGAGACGCAGCTCATGATTCATCTTCTATTCTTTGCACTGAGGAGGGTGAGTCTGCTTCATAGAATGAGAGATTAAGACAGTGCTGATCCTTTTTTGGAGAGTAGGATAACCAGTCCTTCTCTGGTATTTAAAAATAATCGTAAGCCTGGGTGGGGCACGTTATGGTGGTTTAAATTCCCTTAGATGAGTAAAACTTAAAATGGGGAAACAGACACAGAAAAGTTTGGCAGTTTTTTAGTGGAAATCTCAGGGATTCTAACCCTTTGGCTTCCGGACTTTTTTTTTTTTTAATAGTAGCAAAATACTTCTTAAAGAAAAATAGAACCTTCAAGGAAGAAGCCCCAATATATAAACCAAATAAAAGTAGTTTTATTAATAGAAAAATATATTTTTTACATTTAAATTTGCAACTTGTGAGAACATGGAGGCAGTTTTGATGAAAACAAATGTGGGATTGTGGATTCTGGGTAATGTTTCTAGTCTGACATCCACCTAAGTTGTTCAGTATTTCGTACTGATTGCTTTGTGTCTGGGAAAATCACAGTACAGGCTGAAAACTCATAGCCAGTGACAATAGTTTTAACTGCTTGCCTTGAAAGGGGCTCTCCAGTTAAATGGACACGTCTGGAGAAGCGCTATTTATTATGCGGTCTGCACAGAGCAAGTTAACCTGGCTGTTTAAGCTGACGTTCATGGTCTCCCATTTGCCCATAATGAATGTTTATTATTATTTTTAAGTTAAAAAAGGTAGTTCAAGTTGCATGCAAACCAAATATCTGAAGAGGAATCAGGGATACCCTGCTAGAAATCCACTTCTTCAGCCCAAATTTCTTCTAAATCTCATCTGGGAGAATTTCTGACAAGGCTGCCTGGGTCTGTTTCTGGCAGGTGCGGCTCCTGTGATAGCAGGAGTGTTTGCAGGCATCTTTGTGCTGTTGGTCCTTCTGCTGATGTTCTACTGCTGTAGACAGAACAACAAACTGGGCCAACTCAAGCCCTCAGCCCTCCCTTCCAAGCTGATGCAGCAGTTCAGGTGGGACAGTATTTCATGAAGGTCTTGGGATCTGCTCGTGGGTCATAAACCTCTCTGTAGACATAACTGATGAAAGAGTTGGAGGTGGTGGGTCTCATTCAGGGAAGGCAAATGCAAGATACATGCTGCTCTCTCCCCCTCTGCCACACTCCAGGCCGTGGCAGGCAGCACTAGTCGATTTTACTCATTCCACTGAGTCTGGTCATCGATTCAGAATCCTTCTCAGCAGAATGCTCCTAACCAGTTCAAGTTGGAATAAGAAGTGAAACCTGTTGGTCATCCTGTTTCTATTGATTTGTTCTTCATTTTAAAGAATAGGAAACCAAGGCAACAGAAGGGGTGGTTAGCCCAAGTCAGTCACAGGAGTGGCTGGACATTGACTCAAGACAAACTTTTTTTTTTTAAGTGATTCATTCCTTTAGATAATGAAGATGTATAGTTTCTGAGTTTCATATTAAATCATACTTGTTCTGGAGAATATTTTAAACCCCAGGCCTTTCTGGATCCATACCTGAGGGGGATTGGTTGATGGCTGGTGACATCTTTGTGTGTCCTTAGGAGAGAGGGGTCTTAAAAGGGTGAAGAGGTGGTGCTAAAGAAAACTCTGCTTTATGTAAGATTCTTTTTCCATGGGAGTTCTCCAGTGGCCAGACTCGAGTCTCCATACCTGAGAAGCTGAGGTGTGGGAGGCCCAAACACACCTTCCCCATGCTGTGGGGAAGATGTGGCTGCCGGCTGGCCGTGTGTTGGACCAGAGTGAACTCAGTCACCAACCTTGCTAACAGCTGCCGCCTTCCTCCTTCCTCCCCCATTCCTTGTTTCTAGTTGTCCCTTCAGGGTGTCCCAGAACAGCGGAACTGGCCATTCCAACCCAACTTTCAAGTTGCAGACGCCCCAGGGTAAGCGAAAGGTAAGAGCCTTGCACCAGAGAACTTGCTTACTTTTCCTTTATCCCTCAGGACCCTGCTGGATTTTTCTAAGAGCCTTTGCAAAACCGGTAGGGTTGGAAATAAAAGCCATTTTCTTGGTTTGAGAGACGTATCAGTTTTCTCTGACATCCCTTAATGACTTTAAAGCTTGGCTCTGGCCTAGGAAATTTAATGACCATCATGTCCTGATGGCCATGTGTCTGCCTCTATTTGTCTCACTGAGATACACAAGGGATGGGACCACTGGGTTTTTAAATGCATTGAGGCTTCCTTTTTCTCAGGTGCTCCTTGTCCTATGCTTACAGGTAACCAATACCCCTGAAACCCCACGGAAGCCCTCCCAGCCTCCTCCCCGGCCCCCTCCCGACTATCTGCGTGGTGGGCCCTCTCCTGCATCACTGCCAGCCCACCTCAGCAGGACGGTTAGGAGCTCCCCAGAGGCCAGGTCTCAAGTAGAAAGAAAGGAATCATCTAGGAGGCCTCCCCCAAGCCGGCCAGTGCCCCCTGCACCAAATTGCTTCCTTTCTCAGGTAAGGGGGTTCTCAGCAACCCTGGGCCAGAGCATCACTTCCAAGGCTGCTGGCAACAGGGAATTCAGAGTCTGGGAAGATGGAACTCACTGAGTCATGGGCTGCTGCCTTTTCTGCATTTTGGTGGCTACAAGGGGCACACAAAGGGTTAGAGCAATGAGTTACGGAGGCATGAACTCCCTGGGCAGCCCCCAGACTGCAGGAGTTTTTTCTCCTGTTTATTCTATGACAAGCCACTACCCTCCTTCTCCTTAAAATGGACTTCTTTCAGTTCCCCATCCTCGTCTCACCTCTAGTCTTTGCAAATCTCTTTCATCTGCCTGATATAATCCTTCTTTCCTTTGCATGGTCAACTCCTAGCCATCCTTAGATCTCCTCTGGATGCTGCTTCCCCTGAGAAGCCTGAGTTTGTTACCTCCATACTTATCTTTTCACAGTATTTATCCTACCAAATTATACTTGTTGGTATCTTCCACTGGTTGGAAAGTCTAACTGAGAGATGTACCTCTGATGCCTTGGTCATTCGAGGGACCGGTCAAGGGGCAGGGCCTCTGGGAGGTGAGAGTGGTGTCTCGGCCATCCTCCACCCTGCCCCCCACTGCTGTGCAGGGGAAGCGGAACCAACCTTCCCAGCAGCCTGTTCACCCAGCGTTCTGCTCTGACAGCTCTGACGGTGCCTTCTGGTGGGAAGTCCCCCGGCACAGGCACAGGTGCTTCCCAGGCGGTGGCCGGGCATGGTGCCTTCCGGAGCCTGGCCTGTGTGTTTTGGCTATGACCCCTTAGTAGCCGGGGTTGGGGCATGCTCAGTTTCCCCCGGGACTGATTCTCTTGGACATGATGCAGAGGCCTCTGCTGGGGGCCAGGCCGTCTGTGATCCTAAGGACTGTGTTGTTGGCACCAGGTTCTGGAGGGTCCCTTGGACCTGGAGCAGCATTATGTTTTGGAAGAGCTGAGAACATCTTTTTGGTTCTCTGGTGTGAAGCTGCTTCTCTCTGGTTCCTCTTGTCTGGGGCAGGAGTAGGATGGAGAAATGCATGTGGAAAGGGAGGGGAAGGATTGATGGGGAGAGAGGAGAGGGAGGGAGGGAGGAAGGGAAAAGAGCAATAAGAAGGAGGAGTAAAGAGAGAAGAGAGAGGAGAGGAGGGGAGGAAGAGGGAAGAAAGTACCTCTGTAGAGATGAGGGTGTAAAGGGAGAACCGACATGCAGGGGAGGAAGTAGCAGGACCAGAGACAGGGAGAGAGCAGACCACTCAGATCACTGTTCCTGTAAAGCCCACCCTGGAGGCTTGTTCAAAGAAGATGGGGCTGATCTCACCCCATCTCACCCCCAAGGGCTGAGCCCTAGGGCAGGAGAGCAGCAGGAATCCAGCTGCAGAGGCTGTACATCTGCCAGGCTCCCACCCTCCCTGTTGGCCGCTGGCAGGAGTTCAGAGCACAGAAGTGGCCCAGCCAGCAACAGAGACCCTGAAACATAGATGCAAGCCCAGCTTTTCCTGGGCGCTGGGCTCAGATGGGGCTCCTCTGGGGCAGGCAGTGGGAAAGAGCTGATCTGAGGAGGGGCTGGAGGGGTAAGGTCAGGGCAGCCAGCTCCTTCCTGAACACCCTTCCGAGAAGTGAGTTGTTAGTCATGTTTTCTTGCCGAGGTAGCGGAGTCTCACAGAGTTACAGGAACTCGCCCAAGATCCCAGTTTGCAAGTGGAAGAGCCAGAACCCGAACCCAGGTCTGACTCCAGACCCTCAACCACCCTGTGACCAGGTCCTGGCTTGGTCTCCTGCCCCAACTGAGTGAGGGGCTGCCTTGTCCTGGGGGGCACTCATGATCTAGAGAGGTTCTCTCAGAGCTGGGTGCCATGGGTCACCCTGGAAGTGTGGTGGTGGAACTTCATAACCTCTTTCGTTCTTTCAACGCATGTGTATTGAGCATCCACTCTGCCAGGCAATGGTGAGCAGAGCAGATGCCGTCCCTACCTCGTGGAGCTCACATTTTGCTGGGGAAGAGATGCAGGCATATGGGACAGGTTGTCAGTAATGAGCACTGTGAAGGAGGAGAGGCACAGAGTCCTTGGGAGTGTGTTTATGGGGGACTTGACCTAGTCCAGGAAGGCTGGAAGGCTTCCCTGAGGAGGTGATGTTTGAGCTGAGACAGGAAGGATGAGCAGGAGTTAAGCAGGTTGTGAGGGGCAGGGGAGGTGAGAGGTTTCCCAGCCCAGACCCTGATGGGAAAGAGCCAGCAGTTTGAGGGAACGTAAAGGCCCAGTGTAGCTGTGGCCCAGGAGCTATGGGCTGAAGCTGGAGAGCCAGGAGGGGCAGGACTGTGCCCGGCACCCTGGGCAGGACCTTGGTGTACTCTCCACGGAAAAGAGGTGGCAATGGCAGGGTGGGGACGTGCTCAGATTTGCCACTTACAAGGATGACTTTTTAGGCTTCCTTGAGGTAGGAGGGAAGGAGGCAGAGCACCTGGGAGGAGGTTCGTGGATGCTTCTGGAACAGCTACAGCTACTTGTCTATTTTTTTTACCTGAGTGAGGATTACGTAGATGTGTTCCCTTTGCAATAATTCACCTGGTTATATACTTATGATTTATTCACTTTTTATAGGTATATTACACTTCAATTTTAAAAAATTTAAAAAATATAAAAGGCTCGCTGTGGCAGCAGTGTGCATGTGTGATCAGAGCAGGACACGACTGGATGCACAGATATGCTAGTTAGGTGTTAAAGCTGATGAGGCTTGGAGCGAGGGGTGGCAGGCATGATGGAGAGAGGCAGATGAGAGATGTGTGAAATGAAATGGATGTACTGGGGGAAAGATTGCAGATTTCCAAAAAGGCTTTTTTCTGAGCACATAAACATTAAGTACACAAATAAACACTATTTCTTTTTAAGTGGGACCCTATGGTCCGTGTTCACTTGATGTTGACCTATAATATATCAAAATCATTTTCTTTCAAGTGGGCCCCTCTGGCCCTTGAGTGAGGCTTGTTGCTTTGTTTCCAGGATTTCTCCAGGCCCCAGCCACCCCAGAAGGCGCTGCCAGCGAACCCAGTGCCCGGCCGCAAGATCCTCCCAAAGCCAGGTGGGCCCCCCATGCTGCCGCCCCCAGCTGCGGGCCCTCGGCACACGCGGCCTCTGGCAGCACCTGTCCAAAAGGTGAGTCTGAGGAAGGCCTCGAAGCGAAAGCTGGTGCCACAAGGTTCCAGGGATGGGAGTAGGTGGTTGAGAAAACAAACCGGTGCATGCTTATCATCTGGGCTGAACTTCCAAGGACAAAAGCCGAGGATAGTTAAAAGCTAAGCATTTCTTGGTGCCTGCTTGACTGACCCTTAAATTAGTGAAAGAGTCTTATGGTTGCATGTGAAAGATGTTGCTTAGGAGCCTGAGCTGTGGCGACAGACCAAGATGGCTTCATACCCGGATCTGCAGATGACCCTGCGCAAGTCACTCTCTTGAGCCTCAGTTTCTTTCATCCTCAAAAAAGGCAATTATTAGCAACAATAACCAGCCTCACAAGGTTGCTATGCAGATTGAGGTGGTCAATTTACATAAGCTTCCCGGCAGATGATAGGCTGCACCAAAGGGCCCACTTGTCTCTTCCCTGCGGCTGCCATGTTCTCAGGTTGCTGATCCCGGGAGCTGGGTCAGAGGAGAGGGATGAGAGGAGAAAATCTGGCTGAAAACCTGCGTTCCCACCAGGCGTTGGAAAATCTGTGGGCTGAGCTGCAGCTTTAGGGGACAGGGAAGGGGGAAGGATTGATTCTTTGCTAGCGATGGGGGGGCCACTGTACCTCACTATACAAGTGATTATCTGGATGAGCAGATAATCTCCTGGGAACGCTTTTTTCTCTGCAGACTTATCTGTCTATTCTTCCAACCTGTCGTAAGTGAGAGGACAGCTCCTCGTGGATCTCAGGTGCCGATGGCTGATTTTTCCCCCCTCCTTTCTCTTTCCAGTTACCTGAATACAGATCACAGAGGATTGGAGGGATGACCAACCCGAAAATCTAGCCCCACCTAAGGGGCTTCTCACCATCCTTGAGGACTCACAGCACCACAGAGGATCCTGTGGCCACAGAATCTGGAAGAATCAAGTCTGACCACCTCTGTGCTCCTCTTTCCCTCCTCCTGGAATCACCACATCTCAGAAAATCTTCTTCTTGACTTCCTGTCTCCTCGGCTTCCTCAGAGGCCCCAAGGAACTACTCTCCATTGGGATCTAAGTGTTGTGTGCAATATCCAGCCCTGGGTGGGGAGAGGAGGGCATGGAGGAGGACAGATGCCAGCTTCCCCCTTCCCATCTCCCTTTAACTGGCCCCTCAGTGCAGAGGAAGGGGAGGTGGTCTGAGGGTGCCTGAGCTGGCAAGATCCGCTGGGACAAGTCCCATTCAGCCCCTCAGGCCAGGACTTGGCTTGGAGAAGCCGTCCATCCATGTCCCATGGGGAGGGCACGTGTGCAAGCTTTCCATTGCTTCTGTCTTCTTCAAAGGTCCCAAGCTGGGTAGAGGTGGGACACGTGCCCATTCCTCCTTTTAGCCCCAGGAATTGAGACAGGGTCAGACCATGGCTGGGACTCTGCTCAAGGCTTGGTCGAAGCATCTGAGGTGACAGTTCCTGGCTATGTGGCTGCATGTGAACAAGCCACCCCCCCCCACCCATCCCCTGCATCCCCTCTTCAAACGGGTCACTCTGACTCAGACAGGTACTATTTGTAGGTAATGTAGACAGCAGGGGGAGCCCCAGGTTTGGGCCTCCTCTGAGCCATAATGCCAAAGGGTGCGACTCTCGAGAATTCTTGGTTGCTCTTTGTTTCCTCTTCTGCCCTTGCTTGGTGCCCTGTGCTTTTGATTTCTCCTTCGCCTCTCAGACCCGCTCTGATGTGTGGTGATTGGTGAGTGGTCTCAGCAGTCTGAACTCCCCGATGCCCCGGTGCTGGGCCTGCCTCAGGGTTTGGCTGCTTGGACTCTGTGCGTTGGGTCTCAAGATTGTTGATAGAGTAGATGTGGGGTGTGGCTGTGAGGGTCAGATTGCTGTTTTTCACTGTATTTTGTGACTTCGCCAGCGTGAAGCTCTTCCTGCCTACTCTCTGGCCCAAATCTAGGCAAGACCCCCACCCCCACCCTTGCCAAGGAAGGCAGCGAGGAGCAGACATCCTAGAAACCCCAGCATTTGGGGACCAGCCTGTCCTGGTGGCTGGCCACTGACTTGAGTTGGGACAGGTGGCCCCTGAGCTGTCTCTAGCCACAGGGGGCTGGTCAGAGAACTCTAGAGAAGGCAGCAAACAGAAATGCACCCCCACCCAGGCTTTTTATCTTCTGCTCCCCTTTGTGCTCTCTTTCTGGTCATTGCCCTGATATGACCCACATGAAAAAGAACTCCAATCAGATGGGAGAGTTATCCCCCTGGGTCTTCCCTGGGGCAGGCAAGGAGGGCTGTGTGGGTTGTAGGTGCTCTGCTAGGTAGGACAACTGTCACAAAGCAGCTGGAGACATCCTCTGGGCGATTGTCTCCCGCCCTCAGAGAGGTACTGGGTGGCCCTCCAGAGGGGAGCTAGCTTGACTTCTACTCCTTTCCAGGGTTCCCAGGGGCCTCTCCACCTCCTGCCATGAGCAGTTGTTTGCTCTTGAGATCTTCTAGGCAAGGAAGAGGTTTGAGCTTTTGACTCCTCATCCACTGCCCCAGGGCTTCCTTATAGTTCTCTGCACACAAAAGGTGCTTAATAGACGCTCTTGGCTTTACAGACAAGTGGGAGGTACAGGATGTGGACCTGGGAACAAATGCGGGTGGATCTAGAAAGGTCCCAGGAAAATGAGTCTCTCTTCTCTCGAGCAGCTGAGACATTCATGTCCTCCCTCCCTGACAAGGGCCGTCTGCTGCTCTCCACACCCAACCTCCTCCTCCAGCCGGGGACAGCTTCCATCAAAATGTGCTACCCCAAATGCCCCCATCCCTCCAGGCTGGGTCCCAGAAAAGTAATGGTCAAAACACCTCCGCAAAAGAAAAAATAATATTGCCTGCAGGTGCTCCAGTGGTTGGTCCCGCTTTCTCCCTTGCCTGAGAGGGAAGCCTCAGCCATCCTGGCCACGGGAGCCTTTCGAACCCCAAATCCACTCTCCCTGCAACCACAGAAAGAGACCAGGGTTTGGGTTTTGTTTTTTGTTTTGTTTTTCATTATTTTCACATCACTGGCATCCCCCCAAATTTTACTGTGAACTGGAAGAGGGTAGATTTTTTTTTTTTTTTTTAATTATTAGAGTATCTTGGCAGCTGGCTCTATTTACTGTCTCATTCCTGGCTCGGTTCAGGGAGCCGGGAATTGACAGGCCAGAGAGGCTGCTTGGGGGGAAGACTGGCCATCACGCATCCCCTTTCATTCCTGTGCCCAGTGTGCTGCTATGAGGTGTCAGAAACACACCCAGGGTTAGGAAAGGAGAGACTTGATTGAAAGGATCATTGCAAGAAAGGAAAAGGGACTCATGCAACAGAGCTGGGGTGGAGGGGTAGAGGAATGGCTGTTGCAATAGACCATAAGATCAGCAGGGCCCCCAACTCAGGCAGTAAAGGACTTTTCTTTTACTGGGAGGTGTAAACAAGACTAGAAAGAACCAAGTTCGGGGAATGTATTTCTTTGTGTACAGCCCTTTTTGGGAGAGGTTGATAAGGAGGGGTTGTGTGCTGGCTCTGGCTGGGGGTGAGTGGAAGTTCAAGCCCCCGTGGGGAGGAGAGAAACTTAACCACATCTTGGTCAAGTCAGTTAACAAGTTCTGGTTCAGATCCCTGTAAATCTTTTAAAAGGCAAAATAAACCTCTTGCCAGTTTCAGGAGCCAGGAATGTTTCTTATGAGCCTTGGAGCCTTCTCTTTGAAATGTAAACATACTCTTGTCTCTGACAATCTTAGCCTAGGTTCCCGGCTCCATGCTATAATGACCTGCTTGTGATAGGTTCTTTCTAGCCTTGTTCACTGCTCCCTATAAAAGAAAAACCCTTTTCTGCCCAAGCTGTGGCAGACCTTATGGTCTGCGATGCTTGCATACATATGGTGGGAGTATTCTCCTACTGCATTAGCCCCTTCCCCTCTTGCAGTAATCCTTTTGAATAAAGTCTCTTCTTACCTATAACTTTTTTATTTGACAGAGGGTATGAAAAACTTGCATTTTTAAAAAAAGTGGGGACCAGTTCTAAAGTCAGTGATTGTGTTATATGCATGTATAACAGCTCTGCTGGACACCCAAGAGAGCCGAGGGCATGCCAGCTGGAAAGGAGCCCCCGTCCCTAGGGAAGCCTAAGGAGAGGTTCTGCAGAATCCAGGTCCAGCAGCTCCAACGTCACCCTTCTGCCCATCCTCTCACCCCATCCGCTGTGTGCACGTATGTGTCTGGGATCCAGAGCAATGTGAATTTTCTTTTCTTTTAGGAGATTGTTCACAGCAAACAGATCCTCTTCTCTCTTGTCCACCTATTAATTGTTTACAATGATATTTGTACATCTATGCAAAATACTTGAATGGGCCATTGTGCCTTTTTTCCTTGTTTGTATTTAATTAAAAGGAACTGTTTCTCATTTGAAATGTAATCTGGTTTGGCAATGCTTTTTCATTTTCTAAATGTCCCATGCTCAGACTGGATAGGATCCAGCACCTGTTGACTCCTCCTCAGAAGCAAAGAGCTCCTACAAAGACCAGTCCAACCCAAGGCCATTATGGTAGCCCTTTGGCTGCAGAGAAGCCCGAGGTCCTCCCATGGCCAGTAGAGGGAGCTGTTTGTCTTTGTACCTGGACAGGGGCTGGGCTAATTTAATTAGGTCTCGGATCATTAAAGGCAGAAGAATGATCCTGGGATTCTCTAATGAGTTTCTTCTCATTTTATACTATTGAGTTTTTAGAAGAGATCTGAGACCCTCTGTCTGTCTCCTCATCTTATTGCTGGGGAGCCTGTACCTTAAAGTGGGGAGAGGCTTGCTAAGGTGCAGAGCCAGGGCAAAGCTTGGGGTGCTTTCTGACCCGAGTCCTGTGGCAAGCTCACCTTTAGTGCTTCCCTGTCCGCAAAAGCATCCCATCCTCCATCCCTCATTTGAGTCCTACCTCAGTTCTGAGGTTTTCTAAGAGAGATGGAATAATAATAACCACAACGGGAGCTAACATTTACTGAATACAAAACATGAGCTAAGCACTATGCTACTTTCTTTTCATGGATTATTCCATTTAATCTTCACAAAGATTCTGGAAACAGGTCCTCGATATCTGACTTCATGTCTTCTAATCCTTCTGAGTTATGAGATGGCCTGAGGACACCAAAGGAATTAAAACACATACATGCATTCACTACTGCAATGACTGCTCATGAAATTAGTCCCCACCCAGACATCCCTGCCTGCTTAACACTGTCAGCTAAGCCAGACACTGTGTCCACTCTTAGCCAAACTCTGAGCTGATGGTCCTGTATTGGTCAGCATCATCATACACAGCCTCGTTGGAGACCTGGGTTCAAATCTCAACTCTGCTGCTTAATGGATGTGTGAACCAGAGCAAGCCCCAGAAGAGAGTCTCTTTTCTTTCTACCAATGGAATAATACCTACCTCAAAAGTGTGATCATCAATGAAGCTCTCTGTGAGGAAGCACCCAATAGTGTCTGGCATAGGCTGCATGCTCAGAAACTGCTAACTAAATTGGATTGAGAACTGCTCTGCTAATATGCCAGGGTTCTTTTCAGAACTGCTTTGAGTTGAGAGCTGATTCCCAAGAGAGTTTGGGCATGGAAGGAACTGTATTGCTTCTTCATTCAATAAATGCTATGCACCACACTGAGGGCAAACAGTAAATGAAGATCAACTCTAATGGAGCTTATAGCCAGAGAGGGGAGACAACACAAAGCTCACACACACACACACACACACACACACACACACACACACACACACTATACACACTCCCCCGGGAGACAACACAAAGCGCGTGCGCGCGCGTACACACACACACACTATACACACTCCCATGGGAACAAGTTTAGTCTTGGAGGGACACAGTGTATCCTAGTCTTTTGGAGGGACACAGTGTATCCTGGTGGTTGAAAGTGTGGGCTCAGAGCCAGACATCAATTTTTACTCTTCTTGGCTGTGTGACCTTGGGTAAATTCATAAACCTCTCTGAGTCCCTTTCCTCACACATAAAATAGGAATAAAATATATATATATAAACTTGGGATTTTGAGGGGCTTTAAAAAGAATTCACACAAAGCATCCAGCACTGTGCCAGATAAGGGCTCAGGCTCAAGGGATCTTCAGCTGTCTAAAAAGAGACTCTAGTGCAGGAGAGGCTTGTGGAAGACTTCGGGGCTTCCTTGGCAGCACTCTGAGCTCAGGGACCAGCCCCCAGCACCAGAGGAAACAATATAATTACTCTGTGTCCAAGGAAGGCCAAGATACATGTATCAAGGAAACATACTCCAAAGTCTTTATTCTTGACCCCGAAGACCATACTGTCAGATCCCTCGGTTTCCTTCCATTCTCAAGATCCAACATGTTGCATTGATCTTAGTTACAGACAGAAACCCACATTCATTAAAAACTGGGGCTTGAGGCTGGAGCCTGCCTTTTGGTCAGCTGGGCCTTGGGAGCTCCACAGTCAGCCAGAGTTTGGCCTGGGCTTGGCTGTGCTTAGGACATAGGACAAAAAAACCACAGGAATGGAGCTACCATTTCCACAGGGAGGGCTGAGGGCTGAGGGCCAAATCTGCCTTTTTTACAGATGTGCTGTCTTCCTGGCTGCCCTCTCCAATGATGCCTGCCCCACCCTCTACATTCTTTCAGCTAGAAAGAAGGCAGGAAGGGAAGAGAGCAATTATCTCTCTCTCCAGCTGCTCTTTTTGGGTGCTTCTAGCCAAATGCGAGGGGACCAACGGCCGCCCCTCCAGCAGGTGGAGTGGAGCAGCCACAACCCCCTGCCTCCCAGTGCAGGCAGCTCGAGGACTTGGGGACTTGGTGGCAATCTGGTTTTCACAGCCAGAATGCACCCTATGCTGAGCCTGTGCTCCCACTGGGTCACTGAGACTCAAGGCCAACTCCGCTAGTCAAGACTGAGGTCACAGGCCAGAAATTACCCCAGAGCCCTTTTTGACTAGGGTTCTTGGTCGGGCACCAGTCTAAACACAAATGTTAGGCCCTGGTTTCCAGAGAGCCACTGACTGCTTTCGGTCAAATCCTGAGTTTGCTCCTCACACTTCTCCCCACGTCCCCAAATCGTATTTGGAATACTCCTTGAAGAAAAGGAGAGTGCTTTCTTCTGAATTCTAGCTCGACAGCCAGACCATTTTTAAGAGCAGAGCAGCTGCCGTTCTCTCTCCAGACTAAGGCACAACGAAGCACTGTGGTCAACAGAGTTGGCTGTGAAACATCTTTTGTTGTTGTTTTGCTTTGAGTCTTAAGATTACTGCCTGAATGTGTCAGTGACTGAGTCCTTGGGGGGGGGGAGAAGAAAAGAGAAAGACAGAAAGAGGAGAAAGAAAGAGAAAGAGAGAAAGAGGAGAAAGAAAGAGAAAGAGAGAGAAAGAGGAGAAAGAAAGAGAAAGAAAGAGGAGAAAGAGAGAGAAAGAGAGAGAGGAGATGGGGATGGGGTGATGGAAACAATGCTGGCTCCCAGGCTGGACTTGTCGGGGAATGGGCTGGTTGAAACTTTTCCCTGAGACATCAGATGCTTTCACGGTAAGAAGGGCAGCTGAGGTCTTGCTTGTGCCTCTGAAGGGGACATGGCAAAAGCAACATGGAATTTGATATTAGTTGTGTCTCTGCTGGCTCTGGATGGAGAAGCATGCTGAAGCTCTCTCTGGCCTCTAGGACCAGCTGCCCCTTCTTTTTAGGCTGAGAAACAGCAGTTCGAACTCAGGATGAGAATTGGTGCTAAGGATTTCCTGACAACCAGTATCTCAGGGAGGTTCTTGGATTCTGCTACATTCAACAGGTCAAATTCTATCTTCTTCCCAACAATGTATGCAGCCAGAGATGGCACCGAGTGGGAAGGAAGGTCCAGGGGACCCTCTGGCACCAATGTAAACTAGGGTATTTGGTCACTGAAGCTCTGTTTCTAGGAAGTTCTGCCACCACCGCTCACTGGGTAGGGATATTTCTCCTGGAAACAGTGATGAGGTATAAATGAAAATCTCAAGGGAAGGGAGCCCATTGGTAACAGTGCTGAAAATAACTGGGTGATTCTGAAATTGAAAAGTCAGACTGTTCCATGGGCTCGCTCTCTCACTCTAGGTACTCTTTAAGAATGGATTATAAATACTTTGGGCTTTTCTTCTGGCGATGGGGTGCTGGAGCGTTCCATATTGTTCACCAGGTTGTTCTTGTCTTCCAGTCTAATGACAGTGGGCTCCGGGTTGGGAGGTGGGGGTGGGTTTTTGTGCATGTGGGGCAAGCTGGCCCCACTGATGTCCAGGTCTTTGAAAGCATGAAGCATGAAGACACCCAGGATGATGGTGACAAAGCCAGAGAGTGTGCCCACAATGTCCACTCCTGACATGCTGTGCCACTCCTTGAAGAGGACGATGGAGGAGGTCACCACCACTGTGGTGAAGGTCACATAGTAGATGGGGAACACCAGGGAGGCATTGAAGATGTCCAGGGCTCTGTTGAGGAAGTTGACCTGTGTGCTGAGTGACAGTGCCAGGATGAGGGACAGGATGTAGGGGAGGGGGTGCCGCACCACAGGCAACCCCTGGAAGAAGTTCCTAATGGTGATGCCCAGCCCCTTGACGGCAGTCACGGAAAAGGCCCCCATGACAGAGCAGATGATGATGTAAATAAGGATATTCCTTTGCCCATAACGAGGGGCGACGACAAAGATGAAGATGAGGCAGAACACCAGCAGCAGCACGGCGAACACGATGTACCCTTTGGGAGGGAGGGAGATAGGTGACCAGAGCTGCAGAGGATGTGCTTAGCGTCCAGAGCCCCATGCCCATGACAAGAATGTGTAGCCTTAAGAGCCGGGGCTCTAGAGGCAGAGAAATACAGGTTCCAGGCCCAGCTGCACAACTTTTTAATAATTTGGGCAAATTATTAAACCCCCAAGACCTCTTTTTTCTCATCTGTTAAGGAGGACTAATAACAGGATCTTATTTATAGGGCTGTTTTGTGGGATGAAATAAGATGATGCAAAGTAAGCACTTAAAATAGAGCCCGATACATAACAAACACTTAATGAGTGGCAGCAATCTATATCAGGCCAGGAAGTCTTTAAGCTAGCCTTGCAAACAAGTACCAGCTCACCAATAATTCTTTCTATAGCTTGTCTTCTCCCCAAGATGACAGCTCCCGAAATGGGGAGAAATCCATTAGACTAACCCCATGGGCCATCCCGCTCAGGGAATGCTTGGAGCCCACCTGTGTCTTTCATCTTGGATGCCATCTCAACGACTGTAGTCACCTTCTCTTCCTCGGGGGCGTGTATCACCATCACTGTGCTGCCAGTCACACAGATCACACAGCCCAGCTTTCCAAGCAAATTCAGACTCTCTCCCAGGAAA
>PVKY010001556.1:0-31028 GCA_004027775.1 Bradypus variegatus | reverse complement strand
TTAAGGTTTTTTCCAGGTCGAAAAGTCTCTGCTTCAGCGCTCCTCTGGGATTCCAGAAGCCCCAGGTGACTGCCCCTGGCCTGGTGGTGTCCTGAGTCTGATGTAATAGAACCACCACACCAAAAACCCAGGGCTTCCAGTGAGGTCCCTGGCTCTGAATATTGGGAGGGTGTGCCTGTCAGCCAGAGGACAGCAGAGCCCTGCAAACAGGCTCCACAAGGGCTGCACCAACCCCAGCAGTTCCAGGGCAACTGAAGAGCCTCACTTCCAGCATCCTTTCTGGGGGTGGATTAGATTATCTCACAAAGGAGTTTGCCACTCACCTCCCTCATGTGTCTTCTGCCCTTTCCTCTCTTGGGGTGTCCCTGGCATCCAGGTAAAGGCTTTGTCTTGCTCATTGCCCCAGGCCTGAGGTAAAAGCAAAATGTGAGCTTTTCTTAAATTTGCCCCAGATCTCAAAATCACTCTTTCCTTCAATGTTCCTCCTTCCTCTACCCTAAAAGAGAAGCTCCCTTCACAGCCTTTGTGAGGCATTCATTCCCCTACAAGAAGAGATCTGCTGATTGGCCTGGGTTTGCTGGAAGCTGAGAGTCAGAGCATGGCAGGATTGAAACCAGCCTCTTGAAGCCCAGGGTCAAGAGCACCTAGCATAAGTACATGGAATCCAGCCAAATACATGAGCTCCTAAGAATGCCTGAGGAATCGGACAAGGTCCAGGTGCTTAAGATGGGATGGCCACACAACTTTGGCCCAACAAGGTAAAATGTGCCAAGTGAGATGTACAAGCCAAGTCACCCACAAGAGAGCAGGCACTGCCAATGGAGTAGGCCAACTAGGATTGTTGTAAGCAGAATTTGGGGGGTGGGCTGGGAAGCCTTTGGGAACACACAAAGCTAATTTGTGCTTCCCTACTTTTTATTCACATTGTTTCTTCTACCCAGATAGAATAACCTCCTGGTCCCCCTTGGCTTCTCAGCTCTACCTGCACTTCCCACCCCCACCCCAAGCCCGCTTTGATCTTCTCCCAGACAAGATTCATGGCCCCTCCTCTGCCCCCAGAGGACCACGTGCCCACCCCTAACCACACTACTCTAATTCCATATAATTCTTGTGAGATTGCCACTCTCGAAGTTCAAGCACAAAGCAGATACATGATCAAAGAAACAATCTACCACCAAAAACTGATTTAAAAATAACTCTTGAACACTGTAAAAGTGATACTAGCAATGCCTCAATAAATTCCTCTCACATGCTCAAAGTTATTTCTACTTCTTTAAAATAAAGACAAGAAACTCATCTCCAGTTCTCTTAGGCTTTTAACACCCTCACCCATCATCTTTTGTTCTTCCAGATGCTGCAACATAAAAGCCCAAAAGAAAAGAAAACACTGGACCCAGAGGTTGGGGGAGGGAAAGCAATTCAGAGGGGACTAGATTGTGGGGACTTCCTCGCTCTCCTCCAGCGGGGAGTTATGAGGGAAAAGGGGGTTGAAGGATATGCACAATCTTTAAAAATCATTACTTTAATAGCTTTTAGCGCCCCGTCTAGTTTTAACTCTGGGTGGGGCATGTACACCAAAACCGAACCACGACCCTAAGCGCACAAGGATAGGTCCCAGCAAAACGACGGCGGCCAACAGTCGGGTTCAGCGTCCAGGCTTCAGCTGCCACCTGCTGGCAGGAGGGTTCAGTGCAGGGACTCGCTGGCCTGGCGAGAGGAGGCTGCTGAATCGAAAATAGACCTTCCCAGGGGCCTGGGCACCTGGAGCGCAAGGACGGAGCGTCACGGTGCAGAGGCGCACTGTGGGTAGGACTGTAATTGGGAGGCGGGAAGGAGCAATGTTCCCGTACTGTTCTCTGTGACCCCAGGATGGGGAGGTTTTACTAGCACATCAAAGTCACACGAGCCATTCTACAACTTTTTACTGATTACCTACTACGTGCCAGATATACGTGAGGTCACCAAGTAGTTTCCAATTCTAGTGAGGAAGACCAGAGAAATGAAGCAATAGGGGTGTTCTAGTTTGTTAATGCTGCCAGAATGCAAAACACCAGAAATGGATTGGCTTTTATAGAGGGGCTTATTCGGTTACAAAGTTACAGTCTTAAGGCCATAAAGTGTTGAAGGTAAGTCATCAACAATCGGGTACCTTCACTGGAGGATGGCCAATGGTGTCTGGAAAACCTCTATTAGCTGGGAAGGCACGTGGCTGGCATCTACTCCAGAGTTCTGGTTTCAAAATGGCTTTCTCCTAGGATGTTCCTCTCTAGGCTTCAGCTTCTCTCCAAAATGTCACTCTCAGTTGCTCTTGGGGCATTTGTCCTCTTAGCTTCTCCAGGACAAAGTCTGCTTTCAAAAGCCATCTCCAAAATGTTTCTGTAAACTGCAGCTCCTGTGCATTCTTCAAAGTGTCCCTCTTGGCTGTAGCAGCTTGCTCCTTCTGTCTGATCTTATTATATAGTGCTCCGGTAATTTAGTTCAGACACACCCTGAATGAGCAGGCCAACACCTACATGGAAATTATCCAACCAAAGTGATCACCCACAGTTGAGTGGGATGCATCTCCACGGAAACACTCAAAGAATTACAATCTAATCAACACTGATACATCTGCCCACACAAGATTACATCAAAGATAATGGTGTTTTGGGGGACATAATACATTCAAACTGGCACAAGAGGTAATGGGAGGGGGCCGTGGGAGCATTTAGAAAAGCTGAAAGGCCATCTAATCCGGACTTGGGAGTTCAGGGGAGGCTTCCCGGAGGAAATTACTTCTTTTTATTATTATTATTATTTAAAACAACTGAGACCTGACAGTTGAGTAGGAGTTAGCAAAGGTGGAAAGGGAGCATCCAGGCAGAGGGTACTGAGTGCACAGAGGTCCAGAGGCCAGAAGAGCAGGTTTCCTTCAGAGAGCGGGAGAGAGCATCGGCGTCCACCTGGAGAGTGGGGGACAAGGTGAGCTGAGTAAGTGGGAACCCAGGTCATCTACATGCAGGAACGGAGAAGGGCAATCATTCACAAAAAAGAGAACTCTGAAAAATATGTTTAGGCATTTTTAAACATTTATAAATAACTCAGAAGTTATATAGAAAAACCCATGATGGAAATTTGAAAATGCTAAGAAATGAATAATTATAAAAATACTACATATTAAAACTTGTGGGACACAGCTAAAGGGAAACATAAACTTCTTACAAACTCCCATACTTGTTTACATAAGGTATGCTGGCAAATAATGGGCTTGGAAGAAGCAGTGAAATAAAAACCTAAAGAAAAAAAATGATAGAACAAAATGAATAATATTAGGCCTTTTTAAGTGCCTATAACAGATGCAGCAGCAATTTAAAAAGTTATGCTCAGAACAACTTTATGCCAGTAAATTTGAAATGGATAGTTTCCTAGAAAAATATAACTTACAAATGGGCACAAGAAGAAATAAAAATCTGCAGAGACTATAACCATAATAAATTTAATCAGTAATTAAAAATCTACTTATATATAGTTGTGCCTAAGAGCCTCCTCCCGAATGCCTCTTTGTTGCTCAGATGTGGTCCTCTCTCTCTAGCTAAGCCAACTTGAAAGGTGAAATCACTGCCCTCCTCACTATGTGGGATCAGACACCCAGGGGAGTGAATCTCCCTGGCAACATGGAATATGACTCCCAGGGATGAATCTAGACCCAGCATTGTGGGATGGAGAACATCTTCTTGACCAAAAGGGGGATGTGAAAGGAAATGAAATAAGTTTCAGTGGCAGAGAGATTCCAAAAGGAGCCGAGAGTTCACTCTGGTAGGCACTCTTACACACAATATAGACAACCCTTTTTAGGTTTTCTAATGAATTGGAATAGCTAGCAGTAAATACCTGAAACTATCAAACTACAACCCAGAACCCATGAATCTTGAAGACAATTGTATGTAGCTTATGAGGGGTGACAATGTGATTGGTAAAGCCACTTGGACCACACTCCCCTTTGTCCAGTATATGGATGAATGAGTAGAAAAATGGGGGCAAAAAAAAAAAGGCACCCAGTGTTCTTTTTTACTTTAATTGTTCTTTTTCACTTTAATTTTTATTCTTATTATTTTTGTTTATGTGGTAATGAAAATATTCAAAAATTAATTTTGGTGATGAACACATAACTATATAATGGTGCTGTGAACAACTGAATGTATGCTTTGTATGACTGCATGGTTTGTAAATATATCTCAATAAAAATGAATTTTAAAAAAATCTACTTACAAAAATCTGCTTATCCATATGGTCTTATATGCAGGAGAAAAAATAGGGACCAGATTGTGTAGCATTCTTTAAACCCCAATAAGGAGTTTGGACTTTTTTCCTAATGATAATTAGGAGCCACCGAAGGGTTTTAAGCAGGAAAATGACAATGAACTTTGCATTTTAGAAGGATGACTTCTTATTGAAAATAAACCAGTTAACAGAGGCTGGAAGCCTTGAAAAAAGGAGTGCTATAGAGTTGGAAGGAAGCTAACAGATTTGTCAGAATGACTCAGCCCTTCAACAAATGCTGCTGGGAAAACTGGATATCCGTGTACAAAAGAATGAAAGTGGATCCCTTTGTAACATTATATATAAAACTAACTCAAAATGGATCAGATACCTAAATATAAAAACTAAAACTATAAAACTCCTAGAAGAAAACAGGGAAACATCTTTAGGGCCTTATATTAGGGAATGGTTTCTTACAAATTTTAAATTTTAAACTAAAAACCTGAGCAACAACAACAAAATCTGATAAATGGGACATCATAAAAATTTTAAACTTTTGTGTATTATCAAGAAAGTGAAAAGACAACCAACAGAATGAGAGAAAATATTTGGAAACCATATATCTGATAAGGGCTTAATCTCCAGAATAAAGAACACCTACGATTCAACAACAAAAAGACAACCCAATTTAAAAATGGGCAAAGGAATTGAATAGACATTTCTCCAGAGAAGATACACAAATGGCCAATAACCACATGAAAAGATGTTCAACTTCATTAGCCATCAGGGAAATGCAAATCAAAAAACCCCAGTGAAATACCATTTCAACACCCACCAGAATGGCTACTATTAAAAAAAAACAGAAAAAAAATAAGTGTTGGTAAGGATGTAGAGAAATATGAACACTCATTCAGTCTTTCATGGGAACATAAAATGTTGCAGTCACCATGGAAAACAGTTTTTCAGTTCCTCGGAAAGTACAGAATTACCAGAGGACCTGGTAACAACCCCACTTCTAAGTATATACCCAAAAGAACTAAAAGCAGGGAACTTGAGCAGATATTTGTACACTGTTGTTCTTGATGTCATTATTCATAATTGTCAAAAGGTAGAAGCAACCCAAGTGTCCATCAACTGATGAATGGATAAACTAAATGTGATATGTACACATAATTAAATATTTTTCAGCCGTAAAAAGGACTGTAGCTTTGATGCGTGCAACAACAGGGACAAACCTTGAAGAGACCATGTTGAGTGAAATAAGCCAGATACAAAAGGAAAAAGATTATCTCATTTACATGGAATTAGAATATGCAAATTTATAGAGGCAGAAATTAGAAAGCAAGTTGCCAGGGGTAGGGTGGGGAATGGGGAGTTCATGCTTAATTGGTACAGAGCTTCTGTTTGGGGTGATGGAAAAAGTTTTGGTAATAGGTGGTGGTGATGATGGCACAGCATTGTGAATGTAATTAACACCACCACTGAATTGTATATTTGAAAGTAGTTATAATGGAAAATTTTAGGTTGTTATGTATGTTACCAGAATAAAAAAAAAATTTTAATCCACAGAATTGTACAACACAAAGAATAAGCCCTAATAAAAACTGTGAACTATAATTAATAATATAATGATATTGCTTCATCAACTGTAACAAAGACACCACACTAATGCAAAATGTTAATAATAGGGAAATTGTCTGTGGGTGGGTGGGGGTAATATGGAAACTCTGTACTTTCCACATGATTTTTCTGTAAACCTACAAGTGCTCTAATAAAAAAAATTTTGTTTTTGTTTTAAAAGGAGACTGTGGTTCCTACCAATACAGATTGGTATATCATTCTTATATAAATAAACTATCATATGACAACAAAAAAAGAAATGATTTGGCTGAGGGCAAGGTGGGGGCATATAAATTAGAGGATGGGGAGGGAGAAGGAGTAATCAAGGATGAAATTCAGATTTCTATTTGGATAACTGGGTGGATGATGATGCCCTTCAGTGAGACTAGGGAGATGAGAGGCACACACGCAGCTGGAAGTATCCAGGCAGTAGTTAACATATAAGGCTCTAGAACCTCTAAAGGGGACTAGATAGAGATAAAGTTGGAGAATCTCCTAATAACTTGAGTTCTCCCAATTTCAAGGCCCAGTAACTATGAATACATGAAGTCTGTGGATCAGAAATCTGCAGATCTTCCCAAAGGAAGCTGGGAACAGAGATTGTCAAAGTGAAAGGACCTTTATCCAAGAGACAGACCAAGTTTGGCTCTCTAGCCTCCAGCCTCTGGTCCTCCCCAGGTGTGGGGGGCTCCTCTAGAGAGAAAGAGAGAGACCAAGGAACTAAAATGGAGCTCTAGAGGTGCTATGGGGAAACATTCATTTGTTCAACAAATAATTTATTGAAGTTAAACTGAAATTTCGATTATCTGTCTGTCATTCACATCTTTGGGTGGATTAGCTTCATCATCTTTAATGTGAGGTTTAGGTTTTTTTTCTTTTTTTTTCTTTAACAGGCAAACATTCACATAGTTCCAAAATCAAACTCACATAAAAAGGTATACATTGAAGAATCTCATTCCCACCCTTTCCCACAGCTGCATAGTATTCCACTGTGTAAGTATACCATGGTTTAATCAGTGAAGGTGGGTGTTTTTTTTTTACAGGAAATTTAAGCCTGGAGCCTGGAGGCCTTGGTGGTCCACATTTGGGGTCAGCAGGGGACTTTGGGGAGCCATGGAGCAAAAGAACAAAAGACAGGAACTGGGGGATATTCCACTGACTTTGCAATTTTTCCTGAAGCCCTAGGAGGGAATTCACACCCTCAGCTAGCTCGGGTTAAGTGTTTGGGAGAGAAAAACTTGGATAAAGTGTTTGGAAGAAAAAAATTTGTCTTTTGGATTCACTTCATTCATTTAGCAAATATGTATTGAATTGGTACAGAGTTTCTGTTTGGGGTGATGGAAAATTTTTGGTAATGGATGGTGGTGATGGTAGCACATTCTGAATGTAATTAACACCCCTGAATTGAAAAAAAAATCACATAGAAGTATACAAGACAAAGAGTGAACCCTAACGTAAACTATGGACTTTACTTTTTATTGGTTCAACAGTTGTAACAAATGTACCACACTCATGCAAAATGTTCATAATTGGGAAAACGGCGGGGGGGGGGATTAAGTTTAAATTAAGGGAATTTAAAGCAAGTGTTGAATCCACCAAACGCGAGAACAAATATCGGAGACTTTCAGGGTTTCTGACGTTATTTTATTGGCCAAGTTTAACCTGCGCAGGGGCGAGCTCTCAGGGTGTCCAGGGACACGGTGCCCAAAGGGGCTGCAAACGAGAGTCGCACCTGGTGCTTATAGCTAAGTCTTTATAAAGGGGGAGCAAGCAAGCATTGCACAGAAGCAGACGTGGCAGTTAGCTATTTGCTTGCAGAGGCCACACGCGGGAACAGGGTGGGGTCCGGCTCAACTTCAGTTAAAAAAATTTTTGAAACTAAACAGATTGCAGCTAACCTAGCTTACCCAAGGGAGAACACTTGCACAATACTGGGTGTTTGTTTAACCTTATTCTGTACCCTGTGTTCTCTTCTAGTTCCCAACACAGGGAGAATTCCTAGAGAAGGAGACCTTTTCTTAGCCTCCAAGCCCTGGCTCAGCTGTCGTCTCCCCCAGAAAGCCTTTCTAGTCCTAAGGACACAACCAGCGATACCCTATTCTAAGTCTCCTCTGCAGTGTAAACACAATCCCATTGTTGTACTTACCACGCTGTACTGTAGTTCTTTCTTTCAGGATTCTACCTCCCTTTCCAGACTGAGCTCCTTGCTGTCAGGTTTGTCCTTTATTCACACTGCATCTCTGAATCCCTAAAGCTCTGCACAGTGAAACCCGTGACATGTGCCTTAATTAATTCTGTCTCTTCACAGGGGAGGTAGGGTTGGAGCAGAGCCCTAAAGAATTACTTGGATTTGGACAGATGGAAAAGATGATTGAGGAGGACAGGCAGATGGATGGGGGTGAAGTGAAATATATATTAGTAGAAATGAGGAGAGTACAATGGGAGATTATAAGTATGTTAGGGTCAGACTGTAAATTCTTTGTATCCCCAGAGGAAAGAAATCCAGAGGCTGGTGGTCGCCCAACACAAAGGTGGTTTTAGGTCTCGGAGCAAAATGAGGAGATGCTGAGTTCATTAGGAGATCCATTTTTCCAGTGACTTGTTCTGAATATCTGAAGGAGACAATTAAGGATTTTGTCTTTTTAAGCCTCCTCCTCCCTCAGACACTCAGATTCCAGCTAGTCAGGATAGGAGTTCCCAGGTTTTCCTCAGATCAAGACCATGACATCTTGATTCCAAGAGCCATCAAGGAGAAACTGTAATTTCAGGTCATTCCTGGCATACTAGTTCCATTTTTTAAAGAAAATCTATAGACCAAGGACCATGAAGTCTAAAGTGGGTCGAGCAGGGGTGTGGCTCTCTTTCTGACCTCAGGTTGAGAAGAACCCACAAGCACAGTCAAATTAGCCTCAGGACACAGAATGGGACCCCCAATTTGACTGGTACCTATAACAAAGGTAGCAAGTGATGCCAGAACACTCAGGCTGAGTTCGTAAGCCCTTCTGAAACAACAAAGCCTATCTGAAAATGCTCCAGGAGACTGAATTTAGCTGCAAAGGAGAGGGCAGGAGAGAAAGCAAAAATGAGGCACGAAGGGGTCCTACCACATACACACTCGGCTCACCCATCCGGATACTTACGGCTCCCAAACAAGCCAAATTATTGACAATAGATTCAAAATTTAAATAAGGCTTTGTCATTTATATGCATTGCAGGAAAGGAGAGGAGGGCTCACCAACCAGTAGCTGGGCAATCACAATACAGTTCCTTAACACAACAAAATAACAGGTTTTCTTTGCTGCAAAAGTACCCCCTTTGTAAAGATAAGTGCCTCATGGTCAGCAAGGAAGAGAGGCCTCAGGATACTCAGGAAACGGAAGAGGAAATCTTGTGATACTTGGTAGCTGCGGAGGAGGTGGACATTGTACTCAGAGGGTAGCAGACCCCAGGCTGTTTGAAAGGAATCCAGGTGTTTATACATTAACACATGTCACAGCCCAAAAGGGCTTTTGTAGCCAAAGGACTAAAGAAAGCACCAGACATGTCCTGAGACATGAGCTTTTATTATGGGGCTTATCTACCGGGTGGGGAAGTCGAGTCACGTTGCCCTGAAATCAGGAGCTGCTCTGAATGGCAGTGAGTTCAGAGCACGACGTGGAAATAGTCTGCACTTTGCGGGGCTGAATAAGTTAGTTATAAGGACTTAGCATTCCAACGGGTATGAGAGCATAAGGCGGGGTGCAAGGTCGTGCAAGGTAGGGAGGGGTTGATTGTAATCAACACGCAGGAGGGGAGGATTATAGATTACCTTGTAGATAACAGTATCTCAGGGAGTCTCAGGGAGGAAGTAGTTTCAGGTATAGATTACATTTAGCCCCTGATATTTCAAGGAGAATAGGTCAAACCTTAACTGTCCTATGTCAAGCAAACTGCTGTGTGCAGTCTTCAAGATACTTGGGGGACCCGGGCTCCCACAACACATTAAGACCTATCAATTTGAGGAGACTTTAACTTTCTTTCTCTGTTCTCAAACATACTGACATGTAGCCCTAAGGAGAGGCTGATTTCTTCATCACCAGGATACTCTGGTAATGGTCACTTGGAGGGATAAGAGTTTGCACTGGGAGGAAAGAGTGTGAATGGAGAGAAAAGTTGAATGTGAAGGAATTTTCCAAAGAATGAGCCTTGTGTAGCCGAATGGATTATGGCCTTGCCTTTTTTTTTAATCAGTAAATAAATTTTAATATATTTATTCAATTGAGAAATATAGTACATGAAAAGAAATGAACCTACTGCTACATACAAGAGCATGGATGAATTTCACAAACATAATATTGAGTGAAAGAATCCAGATTTTTAAAATACTCTATTATTTCATTTGTATGAAATAAAAACCAGCAAAACTAATCTCTGGTATTAGTATTCAATAGAATGGTTATTCTTGGGGTATCCTTGGGGGGGGTGCATGAGGAGAACAAGTCTCTGGTATTATTCCATTTATTTTTTTTAAATTCTTTTTTCTTTAACTTACTAGAGAAGTTGTGGGTTTACAGAAAAATCATGCAGAGACTACAGAGTTCCCATATACTCACACATACACAGAAGCTCCTGGCCTTGCTTCTAATTGCCCTGAGAAAACAAAAGCCATCTGAAGAGAATTTCCTCACATTCCCACTTCCAGTTCTCCAGCCACCCTGAAGTGTACCCATACAAACTGCCTTCCCTCCTGAAAAATCAATGAGTCTTCTGTGTGGCTATCTAAGGCCATCCTCTCTGCTTGTTCCCCAGATCCCACTTCTCTATCTCTTCTATCTACTCCTGTAATTGTCTCCTTTTTCCTGCATTCCCAAAATTTCTCACCCAATTAAATAATTCCTATCACACAATGCTAAAATACATTCCATTTTTAAAAATAATTAAAAAAAACCTCTTCCCAGGTTCTCCACTATCAACCTATTTCTTCTTCTCTCTTGAATCTATTCTTATCAGGCTTTCACCTGTACCATGCATCCATTGAAAGCAATCTTGTCAAGGTCACCACTGGCTTTCTGGTTGCCAGATCCATTGGTCATTTCTCAGTCCTCATAATGCTTGGCCTCTCCACAGGATTTGGCAAAGTTTGAACCCTCTCACCCTCATGAAACATTTGCTTCACTTAGCTCCTTGGATGTCTCATTTTCTTACTTCACAAGCCACTTCTTCACATTTGCCTTTCCTCACTTGTCCTCCTCCAGACTGCTAAATATTGGGGTGTCATAGGGCTCAGTTATCAGACTTTTACTCTTCTCTATCTGTACTCACTTCCTTCATGTATCTTGTCCCATGGCTTTTTATATATGCCAATAATTTCCAAAGTTACATTTCCAGCCCCAACTTCTTCCCTAAATCCCACATATATCCAACTTGCTATCCATTATCTCAACTTGACTCTAAAAGGCATCGCAAACATAACATTCCCTAACCCAAACACTTAATATTCCCCTTACCAAATTGCTCCTCTGTCTTCCTCCAGTTTCCCGTTTCAGTAAATGGAAACTGCTCTTCCAGTTACTCAAGCCAAAACCTTTGAAAGCATCCTTAACTCCTCTCTCTCAATCCCACATTCAATCAATCCATCAGCCAAATCTTTTCGTGTCTTCAAACCACACCCAGAATTTGACTACTTCTCACCACCTCCACCACTACCACCTTTATCCAAGTTCCATTAATTCTCACCTAGATTATAGGATAGCCTCCCCACTCTCACCTGATTATAGTAGTCTTGCCAAATCCTGCTGAAAGGTTGTTCCTGTTTGCTAATGCTGCTGAGATGCAAAACACCAGAAATGGATTAGCTTTTATAAAGGGGGTTTATTTGGTTACACAGTTACAGTCTTGAGGCCATAAGTGTCCAAGGTAACACATCAGCAATCAGGTACCTTCGCCGGAGGATGGCCAATGGTGTCCGGTTGGTTACACAATTACAGTCTTGAGGCCATAAGTGTCCAAGATAACGCATCAACAATCGGGTATCTTCGCTGGCGGATGGCCAATGGTGTCCGGAAAACCTCTTTTAGCTGGGAAGGCACGTGGCTGGTGTCTACTCCAAGTTCTGATTTCAAAATGGCTTTCTCCCAGGATGTTCCTCTCTAGGCTGCAATTCCTCAAAAATGTCAATCTTAGTTGCTCTTGGGGTGTTTTTCCTCTCTTGGCTTCTCCAGAGCAAAAGCCTGCTTTCAACGGCCATCTTCAAACTGCCTTTCATCTGCAACTCCTCTCTCAGCTCTGTGCATTCTTCAAAGTGTCCCTCTTGGCTGTAGCAAGCTTGCTCCTTCTGTCTGAGCTTATATGGTGCTCCACTAAACTAATCAAGGTCCATGCTGAATGGACAGGACTATACTTCCATGGAAATTATCCAGTGAAAGATCTTGCCCACAGTTAAGTGATCACATCTCCATGGAAACATCCAATCAAAAGTCTCCAACCCAATCAACACCAATACATTTCCTGCCCACTGCATCAAAGATAATGGCATTTTGGGGGTCATAATACATTCAAACTGGCACACAGGTCAAGCAATATAAGGTCTAAGAAATGGTCAACAGATTTGGCAACATGGAGGTCATTGACAACCTTGACAAGATTGTTTTCAGTGGAGTGAAAGCATGATAAAACTGGATTCCACTCTAAAGTGAAATCCTATGTGCTCCTTTGATGTATTCTCCTTGCTGATCTTGTAATAATTCACCAAGAAAATTCCTGTTTGGGGGCTTTAAATTTACTAATGACTTAGATCTGGATCACCCTGCCTTCAGATATTCACATCTGGCATATCTGCTATCTCTCCATTCAGGTTTTTGTTAAAATGGCAGCTTATAGGACACAGTTTCTATCAAGCAATTTAAAATAGTACCTCCCACTTTCTATCCTTTTATTCTGCTTTACTTTGCTTCATAGCATTTATCATTAACCAGCATTATCCTTATATTATAGATTTATTTTTTAATTTATCTTGGTATTGCATGTCTCTCGCCCCCTACACACACTACAATGTAAGCTCCTTGAGGACAGTGGCTTTGTTTTGTTCACCACTGTATCCCAGGCATAAAAGTGTCTGGCAAACACCGAGAACTCAGTTATGTTTTTACTATTTCTTGAATGATTAAATAAATGACTTTTGTCTCAAAGGTATAGAGTTACACCACGAACGCGCAAGCATACTTATTAAGACCTTAGGACCATGAACCTTTTGGGCTCCAAGAATTCGGGCATGCACCCTTATTAACGTGTAAGACAGACGTCCCTCTCTTAGAAGACATACGGCAGGCTCCCGCCCTCGCTCAAACCTCAGAAAGGGGGGCGGGGGCTGGTGTCATCATCCTGCGTCGGCTTGCACCGCGACGCGACGCCAGCTGGCGCAGCCCTTCGCTCGCCCGGCCTCCCCCTCCCCGGTTCCGCGCTCGGGTTCCGCCATGGAATCCAACAAGGATGAAGCCGAGCGCTGTATTAGCATCGCCCTCAAGGCCATTCAGAGCAACCAGCCCAACCGGGCGCTCCGCTTCCTGGAGAAGGCGCAGCGGCTGTACCCGACGCCGCGGGTTCGCGGTGAGTGTGAGGTGGCAGAGAAGCCGAAGGGTACATTAGAACTGATGGGGGGAACATGGGAACGGACCGACGGGAGCGGTTGGCGGAGGGGGAGGGGTGGCGAGGCGCGGCTACGCCTGCGCAGTGAGAAGCGTGGTGGCTGCTGGAAGGTGTAGTCTGTCCCTCCCACGCCTCTTCTAGATGCTGGCCACCTGATGACGGTGGCAGCCAGGACTTCAGCTTTCGGGATGCTTGCGGAACTCTCTGGGACTTGGAGTCCCCGACAATGCCTGGCGCTGAGGGGGGTGGCGAAGGCAACCTACCAAGAAGTGGAATCGAACTACGTTTCCCAAGAGGCCATTTGGTGGCCCCGGGCCAATTGCCGGCCAGGGAAATATTATAGTTCAGGAAAAAAAACATAACTTCTCTGAGGGAGAGAATGGGTACCGGGGAGGGAAGAAAGACTTCTGATCTTCGGGCGCCCTGGAAGGATGCCTTCATAGCTTCTTCACTGTCTCTGTGGTCCCGGGGCAAGGGCCAGGGACCGCCCTCCCCAGACTAGCGCCTGCCTTTTTTCCCCATCCCACAGCCTCACCTCGAAAGTCTGTCCTGAGATCGGGCTCCTCACTCCTCCTGGAGCCCCTTCACCTCCTTGTGAGATTAGGGACGGGTGCCCTAGAAGATGCTCGGCTACCCTCACCCCACTCGCCCCACAAGAGTCCATCGGTGGCCGGCCCTATGGACAGCTGTACAGGACCAGGCTGCTAAGTTTCCAAACCAGGGAGTGGATAGTGCTGTTGTTTCTACTCATAATCTCTGCTCCACCTAGGAATCCTAATTTTATTTATCTATTTCTTCCTTTTTTATGTCTTCCAAGAAGTTTTTCTCACTAAAAGCTAGAGGGGGAGAAAGAGGCAGTCCATTAAAGATTCATGGCTTGTACCTGCGATTCCCACTTAGTGAACTGGCTGACATATAATAAGTGCTCCAAATCATCCGAAGCATCCTGATTGCTACCATGTAACCTTTCTGAGTTTGGATTTCCTCACCTGCCAATTAGAGGGTTGGCTCAGATAATGTGAATAACAATAAAACCCATGGGGCTTTTCAGATTGGAAAGCTCTTTCACATGCTTTTTCTCATGTCAGTCAGCCCTGTTAGGGAGGCAGAGCAAAGATCATTATCTTTGTTCTGTCAATAAGGGAACATATCAGAGGCAAGGGACTTGCCCAAGATCACACAGCTAGAAGTTGGAAAGTCCTGTGACTCCATAAATATTTATGAAATGAAGTAAATGAAATGGAAAAGCAGCAGTCAGCCTTCTAACCTTCCCTGCCTTCATTTGAAATTGAGAAGATAAAAATGGGAACTGTGCCAGTGGCAGTAAAGGTGGCCCAGACCACCTGGACTTCCCTCCCTCCTGACTCTGCAGGTTGATCTTTGGCTTATTTGCCACCTCTTGAAGATGTAACCAGCTCAAGGAACTTCCATGTGAAATAGTCACACCCTATAAGAGGGGAGCATGGTAGGGAGGGAGTATTCCAGCTGTCAGAATTCTCTCTGATTGTCTGATGCTGCTAGGGGCCCTGGGGTAGGCAGCCAAGAAAGAAATGATAACATTTGGCTGTACGTGGCTCGTAGGGGGGTCTTCATGTCAGCAGGCTTCCTGGGCCAGTTTGGAAAATTGGATGTCTTCTCTGGGGCTCAGGCACTGAAATTTGCTCAGGCAGAAGGGTCATCTGCCACGTACTTGTCATATTTGTGCTATTCTGGAAAGAGTATGTGCCTCACGCCTCTCTGTAACCATCATCTTATGCCATCTGCAGCACTGCACTGAGATGACAAGGACCTGGAATTTAGAAGGCCTGGGACAGGGGTATCTTGGTTAAAAAATATTAAGTGGTTGTCTTTGTCAGATGTTTTGAGTTTGAGCTCATTCCAGATGCTCATTCAGTACAACAGACTTTTGTTGAGGATTTTGTTTTGATTTGTTTGCAGAGTCCTCTGCTTGGTGCCAGATGGGATAGAGGGGTTGGTAAGATGTGATCCCTCACTATAAGGAGCTCACAATCTATTGAAGGAGACAAACCTAGAGAAAAAATATCACAAGGCAGAAGATAATGACTATAATTCAACAAAAATTAAGCACAGTTCTAGATGCCAAATATTTAAGGATGGATATGAAAAGTCCAGACCCTGCCTTCCATGGGTTCACAGTCTGGTGAGATGGAAGGAGGTGTTGGGGTGGTGGAGGACAGTCTGCTGGTGGAGGACAGACAGCAGTACAGTGGGTGCTGTAGCAAGGGTATAAAAATAATGGTGGATTCCAGTGAGGGAAGGCTTCTGGGAAGAGGACAGGTGGCAGCATTTGAACTGGGCTTTGGAAGAAGGTAGGAGACTTGAGGAAGGGCCTACTGGGAGGTGGCACAGAAACCAGAAGCTGTAAGAGGTTTGGGGGAGGGGACTGGTGTAGCAAGATTTGGAAGTAAAGGTGGTGATAGTTTGAGTAGAAAGAGGATTAAGGCTGGAAAGTAGGATGGGGTTAGATTGTGGAAAGCCTTCCCTACCAGGCCAAGATATTTTCATTTTCTTTTGTAGTTAGTAAGAAAACGATTGAAGTTTTTGATAGCAGGACTAAGATAAGAGTACTATTGTTAAAGGAGAACAGCATGAGGGGTTAATGAGAGGGAAGAGAGACACGAGGCAGGAAACCAATTGAGAGACAGTTGCACTGAGTAGGTTAGAAGTTATGAGGGTCTGATATAAAGTAGTATGGGTAAAGAAAAGGTCACTGGAAAGGAGGGTGCCAAGTCTTTGTGTGACAGAGGGGGACTGAGAGGAAATAGGGAGTCAGGATTCAAGCCCGTGTGCCAGGAGGAAACCAAGGCTGAAGAACTGGGGTGGGGAGATGTTGGGGAGAGAAGGCCCTTATGGAAGGTGCCCATGGGGCCTTCCACAGAAGCTGTCAGTCTGAAGCTCAGGAGAGAAATCCAGGTTCCCGATGAAAGTCTGGTATCATCAGGTTGGGGGGCTTCATTGGAGCTGTGGGTGGCTGAGGTCACTGTGGGAAGGTGTGGGACACGCAGAGACACTTGCTGCGGGCAGAACCACAGGCCACACCTTTCCTTAGCCAATGGATGGGAAGAATGGAGTGAGATGGAGCAACAAGAGGAAGAGGTGGTTTCAGGGGAGGACAGTAGCCAGGTGGCTGTGGAGAGGTGTACCAAGGAGGTGGTGACGCTGCAGAGGCCATGTGGGAAAAGAACCAAGTTGGGGCGTAGTTTGTAGGCTTGACGGTCATTGCTGACCTTGGCCAAGCATTTTCAACAGGGCAAAGAGAGAGAAAAGGGTGCGTGTGTGTGCGTGTGTGCCAGTCAGGGAGTTAAGCCGGGCCCCAATAGGTTGAGGAAAGACTCGGAAGTGAGAAATGGAGGTTGGGAGTGTGAAGGACTCTTGTGGAATGTTTGATGGTAAAGGAGAGAATAATGTTGGACAGAAAAGTGATCAAAAGGCACCACAGAGAGGCAAAGCTTGAAATGGGTCAGCAAAAAGAAATGAAGAAATGAAAAGGGAATGATGAAGAGCATGCTTGGAGAGGACAGATGGAGGGAGGGTTGGGGGCGAGAGGAGGCACAGAGCAACATTAAAGGGTCAGGGACACTGTAGTGTTGGCCTTCTCAGTGAAATAGGATGTGAGGGGACTTGAAACTCCTGCTGCAGGAGGAGGGACAGGGAGGCACTGAGGGCTATACAGCTGTAATCAGGCCCCCCCCAGCTAGAAGGTCACAGGGCAGGGGTGGTAGATCCCAGCAGTCCCTTCTGGCAGTTTCCATCCAGTGCCTGGCAGTTGGCTTTGCCTGCGGCTGAACAGTGATGGTGAAAGATTTTCCTGAGAGCTAGTGGGAACATCTGTAGGTGTTAGTTTCCCCAGCAGATCAAGTAGGGTTGGTCTGGATGATCTCCAAGGGGCCTTGCAGCTCAGGCTGCCGGGGGAGCTATGAAATGGCCAGCTGTGGGTCCAGACTAGGTCAGAAAGACCGAGCCGGGCAAGCCAACGTGTGGGAGAGGAAAGAATTGGTCGCCAAGGGCTTTTGGCCTTCACAGTTGGAAGTGGGAGATGTTCTAGTACTAGTGAGTTCCAGGATGTGCTCAGCCCTTCCATTGGTCTTCTGTCATCACTGAATCCTCTTTACCCCTGACGGCCACCCTGAGGCGAGGATCTTCTCTTCACTGGGGAATTAGATATGTTGATGAGACCACACTGCTAGTTAGCAAGGGAACTAGAACCATCTGTCTCCAACCCCGGGCTATTTCCCTGCTCGAGCCTCCATTTCCTGACTCACTTTGAGCCTTTGCAAGTATGCAGAAAACCTGGAAACGTAGTGACTTGCCTAATAACAAAAGTGATAATAATTGATAGCCCTTAAGGAGCACTCACTATTTACTAGACAAATATGCATTCACTCGCTTAACTCTTTCAATTCTCATGAGAGAGAGAAAGTTGTGCATGGAGAAGCTAAGTAACTTGCCCAGTCTTACCCTGCTAGCAAATGGTAGCGCCGAGTTTGAACCCAGGCAGTCTGTTCTTGGAGGTTCTCCAGTCTGTGCTTGGGGAGGGGCAGCCCCTGGTGACTCGCCTCGGCCTCATCTGCTGCTTCTCCCACCCCCAGCTCTGGTCTCTTCCACCTATTTTCCTTCTTTTAAATGTCTACCAGCTTTACTGGGAAGGGCCTCTAGAAATGAGGACTGGGTCATGCCCTTTCCATTGAAGTCTCAGGCTCTTGCCTAGAATATCCCCCCACCTATTGGCCCTGGGAAGGATGAGCCTGTCCCCTCCCTTAACCACTTGCTTGGGGCCAAAGGTCAAGGCAAACCCTGCTTCCTGAGCGGGACTTTGGGAAGCAGAGCTAACTACCCCTTAGTCAGGGAGGTGGTTGAGGGGTTGGCTGATTTCATGAACAAGCAGCAACGGTGGTGTAGAATCCAAGAGGTTTTGTTACAGATATGTAAGTAGCCTGGGTAGTTTCCAGTCCAGATGACAGTAATAATAACAACCACCTCTGTGTATGGAGCCCTCCTGGGCCAGTCTCTGTGCTACATGCTTTTTTGGGCACATTCTCTTGTTTAATTTTCTCAGTAATACAAGGAAATAAAGGCATTCTAGTTATTCTACAGATGAGGAAACTGGGTCTCAGAGAGGTTAAGCAACTTGCCAGAGGTCACATAGCCAAAGGGCAGAGCCGGTCTTTGAACCCAGCGAGGTCCGTCTGACTCGGGAGCCGCATTACGTGGTTCTTTGCCCTACTCTTCTGTGACTTTGCCTCTCGGCCACAGTGCCATGAGGGATGGAACAGTGAGTCAGTATGAGGCAGTCACATCCCACAGGCCAGGCAGAGGGGTTGCCCAGGCCACCAGAGAGACCTTCACACCAGCAACCAGACATCTTTAATTTCTAACTCACACAGGGATCTTCTGTGTGACTCAAAGCTCATCCGTTCCCCTGGGGGCTCTCTTTCTGCAGTGTAGAGAAAGTAGAGTGGCTGACTGCAGTTACTGCCCTGGAAGGATTCCAGAGTCTTCCCCAGGAGATACTAGAGAAAGCCCCTGCCGTCTCCTGGCTGCTGCTCCTGCATGCCCGTGGCAACTGGCTGGTTGGTTGTGTTGTCCTTAGTGCCTGGACCACTGGAGCTTCCAGAGAAACCACAACCAATAACCTCTTTAAAAGCCCTGGAAACCAGCAAACCGCCTCCTCCTCTCTCCCATCTTCTCTTCGTCTATTGGTGCCTCCCTTTGCCTGCCTGCGGCGCCTGGTGTCCAGACGGCCTGAGTCTCATGGTTCCCTCTGGGCCCAAAGCCTGCCGAGTGCGGGGGCTCAGCCTCCGAAGCCTTGGTGCGCCCACCCCACCCCTCAGCTTCCCGCACCTCCCTCACCAGCCTGCTCCCAGGCCCATGAGCAGCTGCTCATTTTGAACTTTTACTCCATCAGGCCCTGTGCTAGGTGCTTATATACATTATCCATTTCATCTTCCTGCCACCATTGTGAGGAAACTGAGGGTCAAAGAGAGATCATAGATCAACTGAGCTCTTGCTGCCAGTAAGAGGCCTTGGTGAAATTTGAACCTGGGTCTTTCTGAAGTTCACATTACTTCTGTGCTTGGACTGACTGTCAGACTCCCGTGGTCCAGGATAGCAATGTGGTTAAGAGCCGGAGTCCGGAGCTCCTAACCAGCTGCACAACCATGGGCAGGTTGTTCAAGGAGACTTTGCCACAGCTCCTTCTTCATGATGGGGATTATTCCTACCTCGTAAGGTTGTTGGGAAGATTATATGAGTTAGCCATGTAAAGCACTAGGACAGTTCCTGTTCACCTGGTGAGCACTCACTAAAGACAAGCTGTAGGTTCTTCCTCCTCTCAGATCACCCTTTCAGGGCCTGCTTCTGGAGCCCCTCTGCCTCACTCAGGCTGAGTGGGCTTGGCCATCTGCTCGGTGTTTGGATTTCCCAACTGCTGGCTCAGTGCGACTGGGTGAGGTTGCTGCGACTAAGGCAGCAGTGGCTCGAGGCACAGAGGTTCACTTGAGCCCCTATCCCCAGCAACCCTGGTCCCGGCCCCTTAGGTGAGATACAGGTATATCTCTGTAGAGGCGAGTCTGACACCCCGCCCAGCACCGTGAGCCCAGCCGGCACCTGGAGGAACAAGCCTGGGCTGTGCGGCCGTCCCTCCTCAGCAGGAGTGTCCTGATACCTGGTTTCCTGGGAGCCTGTTAGAGGCTTTGGGATTTTACCCTCCAGTACACCATGCCACAGGAGTGACGGGGGGTTTCTGAGAACTGTTTTGGTGCCTGGAATAAATGGGAGACATGCAGGGGACTTCTGCCAGAGATGCGAGCCCTTCACTGAGTCAGCAGGAACCGAGGATTTGAGTTTGAATAACTGTGACCCTATGTGAGGGTGACAGCTAATGTCTGTATAGACCTCAGCATTGGAGTAGGACAGTAAAAATAGCAAGTTGTGGGAAAAGCAGGTGTTTTTCCTGCATCTCACTCCGTCCCTTGTCCTCTGGGACAAATAATTTCCCCTGCTCCTCTTCACGGCTAAGCGGAGCCCTCCAGGAAGCCCTCCCAGCCAATCCCAGCTGTATCTAGGGGTGCTAACTGGGCTCCCAGGCAGAGCACTTTGCCTGCTCAGCACTCACCAGCTCACCAGAGCTCTGTTGAACACACATCACTTGGAGATTTAAGAAATCTGAAGGGTTTGTGGTTTGTTTTCATGCACAGTTTAAAAATGACCTATATGCTGCCTACTCCTAAGGGCTCTGGATCCTCAGTGACAGGGGACCTCCCATTGGCAGGGAAGGAGCTAGTGATTTTGCTGGAAGAAATGGATGGGATGTGATAGGGGGCCCTCAGCCTGGGCCTGTGGGCTTTTTGGAACAGGGGCCCTGAATGGTTTCCTTACCCCCCACAGCCCTGATCGAGTCCCTCAACCAGAAACCACAGTCTGCCGGTGACCAGCCCCAACCCACAGACACGACCCACACAACTCATAGGAAAGCAGGTGGGGCCGATGCCCCCTCAGCCAACGGAGAAGCTGGAGGCGGAGAGAGCAGCAAGGGCTACACTGCAGAACAAGTAGCGGCCGTGAAGAGGTAGCAGCCTGCGCCAGGCGGGCAGGGAGGGGGGCGGGGACTGGTTTCAAGTCTAGAGAGGGCTTCCCGCAGTGCCTCTTCCCTCCCTGAGCTGCCTGCCGTCTGGAGTGGGGAGGGCCTTGGAGGATGGAGGAGGCCCAGATGAGACATAATGGGTGCACTGGGACCATGCTTTGTTTCCCACAAGGCCCTGGGCTATAGTGTGGGAACCATGGCAGCACTAAGACAACCCCCGGCAAAGGCTGGAAATGCTGACACTGCCGCTGCCTCTGCCGCTGGCTGCTCTGGCCCAGGCCTCTCTACACAGCTGTGTTTGTCAGAGATGGGGCCTGGTCTTCCCCTCCAACTTCTCCCTCAACCCACACCCCCGCCCCAACAAAGCCCGCGTGGGGTAGAGCAGAGCAGGAGACGGGGAGCTGTGGGGCCCAGGCTACTGCAGTATCTCAGGAGTCGATACTCCTGGCTCTCGTTTCTCCCCAGGCCCCCCTACCAGCCTCAGGAGCTCCACTGAGGTCCTTCTCACACTGTCCTGGGTACTAAGGAGAACACTAGCAGCTCCCAGCCCTGGGCTTAGGCCTGTGTGTGACTTCATGTGACTGTAGTTTACCATAAAAGCTTAAACCAAACTTACGTTTCTCTTTGACCAGGCAGGGTTCTTCAGTTGTGGACAATGGAAACTGACTTACAGGTAGTTGGGAAAGCCTGAAAAAGGCCAAGAACCAGGGTGTCTCCAGGGACCCAGGGAGAAGAATTGATGAAAGAAAACTGGAGTCTCTTCAGGGCCAGGTGGTCATTTCTGGCCTTTACGCTACCACTCAGGATTCAGATGCAGAGGAGTCTGGTTAGCCGAGCTCCTTCCCTTTAGCAGAGGTCCCTGACTGGCAGGTGCTGACAGTCCTTCTAAGATTGCATCCAGTGAGAGGAAGCAGAAGGGAAATGGATACTGGCCTGGCAAAAGCAGCAGCTGCCCCCTCTTAAGTCCTACATGTATTCTGACATTTCCACTGCACCCTTCCCCACTCCCCATCCTGGTCCGCGCTCATCGTGGCTTCCTAGTTCCAGCTCTAACAGCTCACCCAGGGGGCCGTCAGCCGGGCCCTGCGGCTTCCCCCAGGAGGCCTGCTCAGAGCTGTGTGCCTGGGCCCGGGCCCACAGGGAGCACCTCCTACCATGCTCCTCTCCCTCCCCAGGGTCAAGCAATGTAAAGATTACTATGAGATCCTGGGGGTGAGCAGAGGGGCCTCGGATGAGGACCTGAAGAAGTCCTACCGCAAACTGGCCCTCAAATTCCACCCAGACAAGAACCATGCACCTGGCGCCACTGAGGCTTTCAAAGGTAAGCCCACTCTGGTTTCCTAACACTTTGGTATTTTTGTCTCCTGTCCTTGGGAGGGAATAAAGAGCCAAGGCAGCTTTCTGGAGAAGTGGGAGGCAGAGGAAGTGGCCTTCGGTCCAAGTCCCACAGGCTCAGGCGCTGCTTCCTGGGAAGAAGGTCCTAGAAGCCACCTCTGGCCTTGCCGAGTCTGCCAGAGCTCAGCACTCTTGCCTCTCCCTTCCTCCTCATTCCTCAGCGTTAGAGGAGGGGAGCTGAGCATGAGAGAGGACTAGAGGACTAGTCCCACAGTGAACAAGGAGAGCCCAACCTCCTCATTCACCTGCATGCATTTCTCTGTCTTGGAATCTTGCAGCTGCCCATCTGGGTAACAGTGTCCCTGTGCCGAGGCAGGGCAGCCCCAGCCTCCCCTCCACACGTACACACACACACATCTAGGTCCTGCAGGGGGAACATGGCAAGCTGTCTGGTTGCAGAGCCCATTGGTTCTGGGATGGGTGCTCCAGTTCTGGCTGAGATCATAAGCTGCCTTTATTCATTTATGCTGTCATTCGGCATTTCAGGCACATGTGCGGACCAGCTGTGTGCCAGCACCGTGTTGCTGTGCACTGCCATTCCACCTCCCCAAGACCTCTCTTCCTTCTCTTGTTCCCGCCTGGTCCTCCTTGTGACTCCCTGGGAGAGCATGGGGGACTTAACCCCACCTGGCCCAGGATGGTGGGGAGGGGGACGTGGTTCTGTGCAGTCCTGGGGGTGAGAGGTGGCCAGACCTTAGGCAGACTCCAATGTGTTGCCCTAGGAGCTACATCCAGGCTGCTTGGGGTTGGTCCTTGCATCTCCCTCTGCTGCCTGACAGCCAGTCCCAGAGACAGGAGAGGAATGGGAGTAAGGAGGGAAGGTAGCCGTGATGGCTTTGGTACCGTAACAGAATGGGGGGAGGGACTCCACCTTCCTTATTCCCTGGAGTTGTAGGTTCTGAAGCAGATGTAGCATTGATCCACTCTTCTGAGAGAATGGGTTTGTGAAGAAGGAGCACACGGTTAAGGAGGGCCCAGAGCTAGGGTCCTTTAGGGCACAGGCTTCCTGCTCAGGGAGCTCTGGTGGGGAAACCACAGGGAGAAGGGATTTGCCCAGGGGACACCACCAACAGGGGAGGAGTCTTGACTAGAACCCAGGAAGGTTGGCTCATAGCCTGAGGCCCTTCCTAGCAGTTCCTGCTACTTTCCAGTTTACAGAGGCATCATGTGTCTGTTTGGCCTATACGTTGCACCATAACTTCAAGATTACACAACCTCCCATCGGGCACTTTGAGAGAGAGCAATGAGGGGTTTTTGTTCTTGGTGGTTTTCATGAAGTCAGAGAGCAAACCTGAAGCCAGACGAGCTGGGTGTGATTCTGGGCTCTGTGAGCTTAGACAAGTCATTTCACCTTCTGAACCTTAGTATTCTCACTGGTAAAGTGGAGACAGGGTGGCTGTCAGGAGTAATGAGATGATGCCCCTAAACGGCCTGACACGTGGAAAAGGCTCAGCTTTTGGCATGAGGGGGAAAGCGAGGGGCCCAGGTATGAATTCCCTCCCCAGCCCAGGCCTCCCAGATTCAGTCAGGGGCATTTCTGGAACCCCTTGCCCCGCACCCACCTCACAGCCAAACTTTCTGCTGGCCCCAAGGACTTCCTAAAGCACCCATCAAGTACCTGAAGAAAGTGGGCACTTGGCTGCCCTGGGAGCCTCCTCCATTCCCCCAGCACCCTCAGGCCTGATCTTTCTGCCTTCGTTCCAGCTATTGGCACAGCATATGCAGTCCTTAGCAACCCCGAGAAGAGGAAGCAGTATGACCAATTTGGAGACGACAAGAGCCAAGCAGCCCGCCACGGCCACGGGCATGGAGACTTCCATCGTGGCTTTGAGGCTGACATCTCCCCTGAAGACCTCTTCAACATGTTCTTTGGTGGTGGCTTCCCTTCTAGTAAGTCCCCCCGCCCTCCCCAGGTCTCCCTGGGAGTGATGAAGGGGAATGGGTGGCCGTTTCTCCGTGTCCCAGCAGCCCCAGCTCCTGACTCCGTCCCTCTGACCCCCAGGTAATGTCCACGTCTATAGCAACGGACGTATGCGCTATACCTATCAGCAACGGCAGGACCGCAGGGAGAACCATGGTGATGTGAGTGAGGAGGGCTCTGGGGAGAGCAGAGGGAGGGCTGCCCAGGGTGCGGGGCCTGCCAGAGGGAGTTAGAGCCCAAGCCCTCTATGCTGGGCCCAGCAGTGGCCCCACAGCTCTCAGCAAGGAGCCATCTGGCTGCCCTCGCCATTCTCCTGAGCGACACCAGAGGGCACCACACCCCGCAGTGCCCGCAGGAGTTGAGGTTTGACAGCCTCTGCTGTAATGTCACTGCAGAAACTTCCCAGACAGATA
Organism: Bradypus variegatus; assembly: GCA_004027775.1. Taxonomy (NCBI): domain Eukaryota; kingdom Metazoa; phylum Chordata; class Mammalia; order Pilosa; family Bradypodidae; genus Bradypus; species Bradypus variegatus. The sequence continues at coordinate 6,214 of PVKY010001556.1, read as the reverse complement.
GGTTTTTGTGCAGCCCATTTCTTCGAAAGACCAAAATGACATTTTCCAAGCTACCAGTAGATTTAAAGTAATGGAAAATTAAATTTCATGAGGGAATTGTAAAGGATGACAAATTAGGGGCTAACCCTTCTTGTCTCTTGGCTCTTAAAAAATGTGTGCAAAAGATATAAGAAGACAATGCTTCAAACGTATGCGGGCCACAGAATAAGGAACAGCTAGCTGGCCAAAATTAAAATAATGCAGACAATTGCAGAGCAGTAAAAATTTTGGCAGGCAGAGGAGTTCCCTTTTGCTTTGACGGTGTGGCCTTTTTTTTATTCATTCTTGTTTTCAATTTTTTACATTTGGTGTGTCTTTAACATGACAGAGTTTTTTAAATCATAAATTGTCACACAGTGAATAAATATATTATTTTTCATTTCTAATTTTTAATTAGTTATTTAAAAATTAGCACTATATCCATATGGTTCAGAACTCCAAAAGGTATACATAGTGAAAGTCTCCCTCCAGCCCAGCCTCTCATTCTCCTGGTAGGAGCCACTCATGCTGATTTTCTAGTATTTTTTTGCAAGTAAAGGCATATCTAAACCTTCCTCCCTCTATTTAGCATAAATTGCAGCTTTGTTTTCATCTGGGAAAGCTGGAAGGTGCAGGAGCGTCTGTGTTGGGGGCCTGTGGGAGGGAAGGGGAGAGTGGTGCTGTGGACTGTGTGCGGGGCAGCTGGCTCCTGCCACCCGGCTCCAGTGTGGCAGGTCCGGCTGGGTGACCCTCGGCTCCTCCCTCCAGGGTGGGCTGGGGGTGTTTGTCCAGCTGATGCCCATCCTCATCCTGATCCTGGTGTCAGCTCTCAGCCAGCTCATGGTCTCCAGTCCACCCTACAGTCTGAGCCCGAGACCGTGAGTACCTGCAGCCGGGAGGGGAGCCTGGGGCAGTGGGCAGGGAGGAAGGGCACTTTGGAGTGTTGGCCCCCAGGGGGGCCTTCCTACCCGTCCTGATCCAGCAGGTTCTTGATCATGCTGCAGAAAGCTGGCTCATAGTCAAGAATACACTTTCCCTGCTGAGCTGAGGTTCTCAATCTTTCCGGGATCACAGTACCCTAAGTAAAATGCAGTGGAAGTTACAAGCCTTGTTTCTTAGAACAACTCCAAACACAAGATTTTGCAAATGATTTCAGAGGCTTTGTAATCCACACCTCTCCCCCAACCCCTGGGTTTTTATGTGCAGAGCCTGAGTTAAGAACTTCTGCCCTTAAGTTCCTGTTGGGGGCCCTGGAGCCATGGAAAGAACACAGGCTCCAAAGTTTCAGGATTGGGGTGGGCTTTGAATCCCAGCCCCTCCCCCAACTAAGCAACTGTGTGGTCCTGGACAAGTTACTCGAGTTCTCTGAGCCTTGGTTTCCTCATCTATAAAATAGGAATATCAACACCCACCTGTTTGTGAAAATCAAATGAGTAATGCACATAAAACACCTGGCTCATTAGAAATGTTCACCAACATTTGTTGAATGAATGTGTGGTCTCAACTGCCAGGAGTGAACTTGGGCAAGTTGTTTTACCATTTAGGACATCAGCTCACCTCGTGTTGCCAGCACCTGGGAGAGTCTCTAATCCATGGTGGGTCCTTGGTTTCTTTTTGTGGAAGCCCTCTGCTCCCACCAAGCAGCCTGGCTCTAGCTGGGAGCCTGGCAGGATCCCTCTTAGCCAGCAGGGGCACTGTGAGTCCCCTGGACCCAGGCCAGCCCTCAGCTCCAGCCCTTTTCTCTGCAGCTGGAGGGATAAGAGAGGCAGTCTTTGTGGGGTGGGCAGGCACTGTCCCTGGAGCTCTGACTCCTATAGAGCCTGTGATCACAGCTGGAAAATAGGATCCCAGAGCCAGAAGAGAATAGTTTCTTGGAGCCTTTCTTGTCATTTTGTTCCTAAGCTTCTTAACTCTAGAATGGGAGCTCCCAGATAGGCAGGCAGCTATTGGCTTAGAGGGTGAAAGAGGTGATGGAGCTCAGGTAACACAGCTCACCAGAGGCAGAGCCCATGCTCTCTGATGTCCCCTTCTCCCTGATCAGGGCCTCTCTTCTGGGAGGAGCTTCTCCCCCAAAGCTCCCCAGGGTCAACCATGTAGTAAACAGAGCAACTAAAGAAAGGGTTGGCTGTGGTGTGGGCCACTTGTACATGAAGGACACCCTAACTTTTCTTCAGACCCTCACTTGGGATGGTGCAAAGTTCCTGCTCTGGTTCAGGAGGGAATCAGCTACTCTTGTGGCCTATGTGACATCTCCTGTCCTGGGACCCTGCCATCCCTAGAGCTGCCCTGGGCCCAGAGGCCTGTGCCCACTTGTGCCTGGTCTCTTTCTGGCCAGGTCAGTGGGCCATGTCCACAGGCGAGTCACTGACCATCTGAGCGTTGTCTACTACGTGGCAGACTCCTTCTTGGAAGAGTACACAGGCTCTAGCCTCAAGACAGTGGAACGGAATGTGGAAGATGATTATATCGCCAACCTCCGAAACAACTGCTGGAAGGAAAAACAGCAGAGTAAGTGGCGGTGGGGTGGAGCAAGGCCTCAGAGCAGGGCAAGCAGAAAGCCCTGCTCCCCTGTGTTTTGTGGGCCTGGCACCTGGCACTGCCCTGTGCCAGCCATGGGCTGGTCTCCACTGTTGTGTTCCCCTGAGGCTGGGAGCCAGGGGCCGCCTGGAGATTTCCCTAGGTTCCCGCAAGTCACTGCAATCAGCCTGCCGCTTTGGCTGTCAGAGGTGAGCATGTGGAGGCTGATGGGAGCAGATCTGACCACCCACTGATTGGACATTTGAATCCATCTGTGTTCCTGGGGTTGGTCCGAGCAGGATGACAGGTGCTCACCAGGGCTGGCCTGACTTACATTCTATAGAAAGGGGCCTCCATCCCTTTCCCAAGTTGGAAGCATAGTCTTTGCTCCTCCAGAGTCTTCCTTGATGGAAGGCCAGCCCTATCCAAACTCCTGGCCCCATAACAGTCTTTTCCCCCAGGCCTGAGCAGGCTTCTGAGCAGCCTTTGGCAGGTACCAGGTATGCCCTAACCCAGCCCCATTGCTTTGCAGAGGAAGGCTTGCTGTACCGGGCCCGCTACTTCGGCGACACAGATATGTACCACAAAGCACAGAGGATGAGCACCCCAAGCTGTAACCGACTGTCAGAGGTGCAGGCCTCCCTGCATGGATAGTCCTGGGCCAGCCACGCCACCGAGGTCCAAGTATGAGCCAGGGCCTCCTCTGCCCTGGAACTCCCTGCAGCTTTGGCCCTGGTCACGAGGCAGAGAAGGGAGACGGGAATGAGAGGGGGAAGGAGCCCAGTGGTTATAGCACAGGCTCCTTGTCCCCAGCCTGACTGCCAGTCTCAAAGAAGGAGCAACTCAGTGGCCTACCTGGAAACTGAAGTGGGTTTCGGCCCTCTGGGGCTACCCTCCCACCCCCACCCTATGCTCTAGCCCTGGAGCTGTGGGGTACCCAGGAACTAGGCAGCCCAAGGTTGTTGCTGAGAGCTCCACGTGGCTCCTGTCTGCTCCAGCTACCACGTCACCACTACCCATGCCCAAGTGCAACAGACTATCATCTGAGCCCTGGTATTTAGGCTACCAACTCTTACTGGGCCCAGGCTGGTCCATACACATCCCTGCCTGACACGAGGAAGAACCTTTGGGAAAGGTGGGCCAAGAGCCCTTCCTTTTCTCCTGTCCTTCCAGGCAGGAGGAAATTAATGAGATGAAAGAGCCGCTTGATAACGAGCAGGGGAGGGAGGCAATAGGCCCTGCAGCCCAGCAGGCCTGGGCCCCCCGCTGGTGGATCCTGGGAGCTCTTGTGAGGCCTCCTGCACCTGGAAGCTGCAGGTGGCCACCCTGCACAGGCTCTCACCTGGGGTCTGAGGAAGGAAAAAGAAGGTCATAAGTTCAGAGTCGAACTCAGAGCCACTGGGCACAGGGGGTGGGGAAAAGATGACAGTTGCCAGCAGCAGGCGCCCCCCCCCTCACCCCTCCGCGCAGGTCGTGGGCTGTTCTCAGCACTTGCCAGAGGCGGGCAGCTTGGCCCAAGCCCAGAGGGGTGTGGGCAGAGCTGCTGAGGGTTCTTTTCTCTGTTGGCACCCTGCCCGCCTCCTTCTTCGCCTGTGTCCCCTGGGCATGGATCCAATGACAAATTCTATGTTGTGAGGCCATTTGTTTGTGCCTCCAGGAGAGTGACACACTGCAGGGCTGGGGTGGGAGGGACAGCCACAGGGAGGCTCCCGGTGCCACATAACTGCCGAGCTAACCCTTACCACTCTCCTCCCCAGACTATGAAATCCCTGGAGAATTTTTGGTGACATGCACTGAGCCAAGGTGATGAACTGTAAGAAAGACATAAAAAGAAAAATATTAAAGTGGAATTGGAGGCCGAACACCGCACAACTGCCCTCTCTCTCACCCAGTAGATGCAGAAAGCTCATAGGACAGACAGGAAAACCTGCCACGGGGCTGCTTTCCTTCCTCCCAGGGCTGGCAGAGGCTCAGACTCCACACTGGCTCTCTCCTAGGATACAGAAACCATGGCAACGGAAGCAGGATGTAAAACTTGCAGCAAGGGTCTGTGGGAAGGGCTGGGGGCGGGGGCAGCAGCAGCCCGTTCCCCCCTCCCAGGAGCCACTGCCGGTCCCCTCAGGAGAAGACGGTTGCAGGTGGCAGCCCAGAGTGGAGAGAAGGGAAGGGACCTCTCCTTGGAATGTAATTTATAGATGCGTGTATATGTATATATATCTATTTGTATATAAATAGTCATATACAAAGATATATATATAGTTTTTAAACTATGTCGGGATTTGGTTATGTTGTTTAGCTGATTTCTTCCCGGTTTTAGAAAAACAAGGCCTATTTGGGGGAGGCAACATGGTCCTTCAAAAGCAAGACAACCACAGCTGACAGCTTAAGAAAGTTGGGACACATGCTTTTAATGTCAGATCCCCCCACCACCCCAGCCTGCTTTGGAAGGCAGGAGTAATCATGACAGTACAAATTTGTAGGAAACTTTTGAAGGATGCAAGATTTATCTTAAAGCTGCAGGGGAGCAGGCCATGGCAGGGGAGACAGGTATCCCCAGACAGGTACCGGGTCAGTATTTCGTCGTGGCAGAGACCCCAGACAGGAGCTGCTGTGCTGCGATCACACCCTGAGCTGCACCCCCTCCTCGGCACACTCAGGGGCTCTTTGCCTTGGTGCCCGGCAGCCCTCTGACCTTTGCTTCCAGCGAACAGCGGGGTCTGGAAAGGGACACCAGGTGCCGCCTGGCCACCTCCACCACCCCCAGGCCCCAAGTGGGTTTGCCTTATAGACGCCGCAGGGCACAAATTCATCGTTGCCATAGGCTTTTCCAAGTGGCACACCAAGGACTCCAGAAGGCTGTTTCTCCAAGAGTCAGGTTGTGCCCAGGACCGGGGCAGCCACTGGCTCCTGAAGAGAAGTCAGCATCTCCGGGCGCCACGTCTTCATCCTCCGTGGACAGGATCCACTGGGCTTTCTCTTGCACTTTGGATAAGGACACAACAGGGTTTTCTTATCTTCACCTTCCAGTGAGGATTATATTCAAAATAGCTGTTGCTGCCAGGGGAAGGGAGGGAGGTTTTATTTATTCCCAGTTTATACTGAGCCTTTTGGAATTAATGTTTTTCCTGAATTTTCCTCTGGCAGTAGGGTGTCATTGAGCCTCCCATCTTCCAAAGCCTTATTTCCCCAAGCTGCCAGCCAGGCAGTGATAACTACCCTCCCAGGGGTTCTCTTGGCTTTTATTTCTTAAATGCCCCAACAAATCAGATTCTTGATGGGAAAGAGATGTCAAATCTGTTTTTTTTTTTCAAACAAGGCCCTGCCCTGTGATGAAATGACCACCCTGGCCCAGAGGGATGATAAGAACTGGACGTGGGCACAGTGCCCCCCATGGTGGCCCTGGTGCTCTGCCCCCACCACCCCATCCGTCTGGTCTCAGTAGATGTCCCTAGATGGTCTGAGCCGTGTGCAATAAGAACATAAATCCTAAAGGATCCTCTGAGAAGCTGTAATTCTTGAATTTCAAGTCTGAAATTGTACATCTATAAATATATGTTTATTATATGATTGGCTGTGGTGGGTCTGCATTGAGCAGGGGGGCTGAGGTGGGGGGGCACAAGCACCTGTTGCTAACGACACTGTCCAGCCCATGCCACAAGGAATTTTGGGTGACAAGCCC